>JARHVA010003253.1:0-150000 GCA_037957365.1 Torreya grandis
TGAGCCCATATTCACAGCAAAATAGCAGGTCTAGTTTTTATTTAGTTTACAGTTTCAAATTTTTCATGTCAAACTAAAAATTTTAAGTTGAGGGCTTATCTATGCATGGTTTTTAATTATTTTATTTATTCTATATAAATCAATATAATTTATTATTTTATAAGGTTTTTCCTATTGGAATTTTATGATGTTGATATAATTCAAGTTCATTATTTGGTATCAAACTAAGTTTGAATCTTGGAAGTATAAGAGATGGTGAGATGATGGGGAGGAATTGCTCAAATGAACCTAGACTATGCAAGAGTTACAGAGGCAAGTAAAATAATTAATTAGGATCATTGTAATTTAAAATCAAAGGAGAGAAGAAGATATGTGTGAGGATGGAATAGATCATGAAGAGGAAATTCTATAAGAATATCAATAGAAAATAATTATCATTAATGGAAGAAAAGACAATTAGAGTTTTTAAAAGGAAGGGATGAAGAAATCAAGGTTGACATTCCAGATTATGGTGGAATTTTAAAATAAGAGGAGTTGATATATTAGATAATCAACATGGAGAAATTTTTTGAATTTAGAATTATGAGAGAAGATAGGAAGATAAAGTTTGCATGCATGAAAATTGAAAGGTCATGCAATGATTTGGTGTGGATCACCTGTAGAAAGAAAGATAGAAAAAGGTAAAGAAAATATCAACTCATACAAAAATATGGATAAGAATATAAGGGAGAAACTTCTTCCTATGGATTATGCACAAACCGTATACAAAATATTATAAAATTTGATTAAGAAAGATCACAATATACAAGAGTATACATAATGACTTTTATAATCTTTCCATACAAGTGTATCATGATGGAATAAAAGAGAAGATGGTTGAAAGCTATGTAAATGATTTGAAGTCCTTATTTTAATATAAATTAATCATACACAAAATAATTTTCATGGAGGAAACTTATAAACTAGCTTTGAACATATAAGAAAAACAAAATACACATAATTTCAGAAGGACATCTATTAGGACAAGAAGATGACAACCCCATCTAATGATGGGATGAGATAGATTTAATAGAGTGAAAGGAGAATCATCACATGGTGCAGAAAGATAAGAAGATAATAGAGAATGGTTTCAATACCAATAAAGAGTAAGATGACTTCAAAGAGGACAAAGCTATGATGGTGGTAGAGGATGGTTTCCAAATTAATGTAGGTCTTATATTTGTTACAAATTTGGATAAGTAGGCCATAGAACATTTGAGTGTTCACACTAACAAAATCAAAAAAGTTGGAAAGAGGATCTCCCAAAAAGTGAATTTAGTTGAAGATGAAATAAAAGAGCAAAAATATTGAAGTTTTTAGTAGTAGAATATTGGAGAGAATCTCATGATGAAAAGGATAATGAGTGTTCCAAGGAAAGAACATGTGTAGAATAAATAAGGCAACAAAGCATGGATATGAACAAATCTCTTTCAAATAAGGTGTACTTAAAGAGGTAACATATGCAAAGTAAATATAAATTATGGTAGTTAAGAAATTATGGTTTCTATTGATATGATTGAGAAAGTAAGTTTAAAGTATAAAAAACATCCTAATCATTATCAAATTTCATGGTTTATTAGAGGGAATGAAGTTATAGTATATAAAATGTGCTTAATCAAGTTTAATATACATAAAAAATTTCAAGAATGAAATATGGTGTGATTTTATACTAATGTATGGATGCCATATTGTTATTAGAAATGCCATGGCAGTTTGATTAAAAAACAACTCATGATTAATCAAAGAACACTTATTATTTTTGGAAAAGTGCTATGAATGTCATTTTATTACCTCTTAAATAAGAAGTTCAAGTTGAAGTCATGCTAACTACAAAATAAATTATCAAAGATATGAAAATGACATGTTACTATTATACATTAGTAGTTAAAAATGAAGACATAAAATTGGTGCAAGTTCCAGTGGAAGTAATATTAGTTTTGAAATAATTTGTAGATGTTATAAATAATGTATTACTAGATGGTTTACCACTAAAAAGAGATATTCAAAATCATAGTGATTTGATTATAGGAAAATCTGTACCCAATCAAACAACTTATAATATGACTCCAATATAACAGACAAAATTGAATATGTAAGCTACTAAATTGGTGATGGTGTAGCAAGTCAAAGCATGATTCGACATGCAACACTAGTGTTTTTTAAATTAAAATAATGTTTAAGGATGGAGTATGTGTGTGGATAGTAAAAATAAAATAAAATTACAATAAAGTATAGATTTCATATATCTTGTTTAGTTGATATGATGGATATTATTGTAGGAGCAAACTATTTAACCAAAATGTATTTATGAAGTGGATGATATCATATTCATATTTATGAAAGAGATGAATTGAAATGATTATTAAATAATAGATATGGTGTATATGAGTGGATGTTAATGCCATTTAGATTATCTAATGTATCAAGTATATTTATGAGGGGGATGAATGTAGTACTACGAGAATATAGTGGTAAGTTTTTGGTAGTATATTTTGAAGATATTTTAATATTCAATAAGACTAAATAATAAAACTTACAACATTTGATAAATTATCATATTAGAATTATTAATAAAATAAAAGTTCTATCCTAATTTGAATAAGTGTAGGTTTATGTAGAGTAATTCAATATCTTTAGGATTTGTAGTTTTAGTAGATGGTGTAAGCATGGATTAATAAAAGTTAAGGCAATTGTTGAGTTGTCTATCCCAAATATCATCATAGAGGTAAGAAGTTTCCATGGTTTTGTAACTTTTTATACAAAGTTTATTAATTATTTTAGTAGTATTGTTGAACCAATAACAAATTATATGAGAGGAAAATAATTTACAAGGATAAGGATAGCTACAAAAAGATCTAAGTTATTACATAAAAACATTTTTTAGCATTGTTAGATTTTAGAAAACTATTTGATGTTGATTGTGATGCCTTATTTAAGGTAATTAAGTCCATGTTAAGTCAATAACAAAAGTCAAAAGTATATTTCAGTGATAAACTGAATGAGGTAAGAATAAGGTATTCTACATATGATGGTGAATTTTATGCCATTCTACAATCCTTAAGACATTGGAGGCATTACCTAGTGCCTAAGGAGTTTATCTTATTTACTGATCATGAGGGATTGAAGTATGTGAACACTAAAAAAAAGTTAAATAGTAGGCATACAAAGTGGGTGTTTTTCTCAAAAGGTTATACTTTTATGTTTAATAATAAATCGAGAAATCAAATCAAGAAGTTGATACTTTGAACAGGTGATTATGGTTGATAACTACTATGGTGAGTGAATTCATTGAATTTAAATTTATTAAAGAAGTATATGATACTAATCTTGATTTTAGCAAGATAGTTGAACAATACAAGAATCTATTAGCATTTGATACAAGTAATTTTTATGATGAGTATCTTATGTAGGATGGTTATCTCTTCAAATGCAAATAATTATGTATTCCAATTAGATCTCTAAGATATAATAATATAAGAGAATGGCACAATGGTGGTTTGGCTAGATATTTTGGTAAGATAAAGACAATATCTTTGATGTAGCAAAAATATTTTTGGCCAAATATGAAGAGAGATGTGAAAATATATGTTTCAAGGTGAAGGATATGTTAGGTGGTAAAAGGACACGCATAAAATAGAATATTTTACATGCCATTACCAGTTTTATGAGGACCATGGATAGATTTGAGTGCAGATTTTGTGTTTGGTTTATTAAACTCATAGAGAGGTAATGATTGAATTTTTGTTGTTGGAGATAGGATTTTAAAGATGGTTCATTTTTTTCCATGTGATAAAACCAATTATACCACTAGATTTGTATAACTATTTTTTAAAGATATTGCAAAATTGGATGGTGTTCTATAAACTATTACATCAGATAGGGACACAATATTTTTCAGTCATTTTTGGAGGACTTTGTGGAGGAAGATGGGCACTAAGTTATAATTTAGTAGTGCATACCACCCCAGAATACATAGGCAACATAACTTGTAAATAAGAGATTTAAAGTTTTATTGAGATGCATCGTTGAAGAGAATCCCAAGGACTAGGCGCTGACTTTGCCACAAGATGAGTTTCTATATAATAGTTCAGTAAACAAATCGATATAAAAAACAGCATTTCATATTGTTTATGGGATAAATCTTATGAATGTTTCAGATTCGGTATAATTACCAACTTAAAAATGAGTTAGTAATGATGCAAAAGCATTTATAGAACATATATAGCAGTTATAAGAAGTACTTGGAAAAAATTGCAAGAAAGTAATAAAAAGTATAAAGTAGAATCATATGAGGAGAAGGCCAAAAATATTTTAGGAAGGATATTTAGTGATATATTACTTGAGGAAAGGGATATTTAAAAAAGGAACAAATAACAGCTTGAAGTAAAAGAAAACTGAACAATGCAAAATTATGAAGAAAATCAATGACAATGCTTATGGAATGAGTTTACCAAAGAATTTTCATATCTCTTCAATATTAAATGTTTCATATTTATAAGATTTATATAGATAAAATAGTGAATGTGAATAAGATGATGAATTAGATTGGAAGCAACAAGTGCCAAATAAGAAAAAAGAAAAGATAGTGCATGTTTTGGATAAGAAGACAATAAACGCAAGGCAAGGAATTTATGATAAGTATTTGGTATAGTGAGAAAGATATAATAGGAAGACAATGCTTGAATTAAAAAATGGGAGTTGGAAAAGATTGATAAGAACAAATGATGTTAGTACAATTAGATCAACTCATAGGGACTACTTTGTTTTTGACCATAGGAGAATGATGCAGAAAAAGGAGTCAAACATTTAAAGGTCATAAATGTTGATCTGTAGCTCCATTTGAGCCCATCTTCATGCCAAAATGATCATATCAAAAAATTAAATGTATTTATACCCTGTCCTATCTGATTATAGATATTTTTTTCTACTTTTTAGAGGCCATACGTGACCATCCAAGGGTCCAAAATTACAGCTTAATATTTTTTTCATTTTTCTAAATATAAATTTTATATTTTTGTAATCAAAATTGAACTTCAGTTGATATTTATTTGATAGGTTAATTTTAATGATCAATTTATTTTTGAATATTTTTAAAGCTTCGCTTGCTTGTATGCAAAACTTACTAAAAATAATAACTCATGTTTTTATATTTTTAGATTTCAAAATTTTACATGTCAACTCCAATTCTATGTTGAGCCTTATTTATGTATGATTTTTAATTATTTGATTTATTCAATATGAAGCAATATAGGTTACTGTTTTAAAAGCTTTTCCTATTAAAATTTTAGTGTCTTGATAATATTTTGGTTCATCAAATATGATATTTTCTTTATGAAGAAAAAATATTGTTAGAGAATGTAAATCGATATGGTATTAACAAGAATAGCTTTCTTAACTCTATTTTTTTCTATTTTAAAATAATAACTAATTTTTTAATTTTAATGTGAGACATTATGTATGCCAATTTAAATGGATCTTAGTTCCTTTATCTTTAATCTCAATATCTATTTTTTTTTTCTCATCAAGGTTTATTGATTATTTCAAAAACTATAAACTCATCATCATCATCATCATCATCATCATCATCATCATCATCATCATCAAAAATCAGAACTAATTTTTAATTAATGTAATGAACTAAAATCTTATTCAAACAAATAAATAAAACAATGATTTCGAACTGAATATTAACATTTGACATATAAATTTATATCTCCCCGATTAAAGAAAAATATTTAAGACTCCTCTTAAATTTTTATATTAAAATTTATAATACATTCTCCCTATTTACTACTGGAGTGATGGAACCATGTAATACTTCCTATTAGTTCAGTGTTGGAACCTCGTGTAAGGATAAAGTTGGATGATACAGGTTGGAACCTCTAGAGTTAAAGTTGGATGACACGTTAGCCATGAGTAGTAACTTTCCTTGGAATACATGGAAGCGAGAGACTCCCATAGGTAAGGGACTGTTACCGTGCATGTAACATTAATGTTTTTCTTAGTTACAGGAGTTGAAATCAAACACGTGTGATATGTATTAATCTATATTGATTTGTACCATTTGCTAGCTTTAGAAAAATTAATTTAAAAAAAAAAACGATGAGAAGGTGAATATAATCGATGTTAGACTGAAATGTAATCTTATCCCAGATTGTCCATGTATGAGAATATAATATCCTCGCATGAAAAATGTTTAGATGCCGCTCCACTAATATAAAATCTTCGTATGGAAAACGTGTAGATTAAATTTTTAATTTGTCAACTTTATCGGATTTATTCTTGGAATGGAAACGCAGATAAATTGAAAGAAGCGTTTAGTTGATTGTTCGACTGATAAAGTAAACCAATACAGAAAAAATAATTAAAAAATGTTAGTTGACATTTTAATTATATTTCATACAACACAATCTATAAATAACATCTACTGTATTTTACTTGTGTTAAACTATCGAATGTTAGATTTTCGAAAAATATTAGTGTTCTAAAATACGTGATATATGTAAGGAAATAATAGTAAAGGAAACATTCATTAACATGGAAGGAAATATGTGAAAACTAAATTTCTTTTTTGGGTAGTTCTATAGTACATCAGAGCTCTTTAAATATTGTTTTTCATTCTGATATCACTGCCTCTTTTAGCGGAGATAGAGTGCCCTGTATGGAGTTGCATTCTTCACAATAGCTACCATACTGTCTTTGCCCTGAACCCAACTCTGTCGTTGAAGATGTTTGCATTTTCAGTAGAGATCAGTCTTATTCTGGATAGTTCTGATTCCTCTCTTCTTTCAATAGAAGTAGACCATTGCATAAGGTCTTTTGTTGGTAAATGTATGAGAGCTAAATTTTTTTCGCTGAGTTTAACAGATGGGCTAAATCTCATTGGACCAATATTGCTGAGTCATCTTTCTCCTTATTGATTATATGTTTTTTCATCGTTGTTTTTCAATCTGCTACTAATAAAGATTCTATGGGATCTTCTATGCCTCAGTTTCATAGCAAATGTAACATGTTTTTCTGCCTTTGGTTTCCATTATTTAATCCTTCTATGATTAAAAGCACCGATGTTCCTTTGTGGATCATATTTTACAATATGCTCCTGATGTTGTGGTATGTTAATCAAATCAACATTCTGGTCAATAAAGTGGGTTCTTTTGTCAAGATTGATGAAGACTCGATGTGTAGTATGGTTGTACGTGTGTTTGGATTATTAGAACTATGAAAACCTTGTTACCATTTTATCTAGATCATGTCCTCTCTTAGCTCATGGACCCAATTTATCAACTAAGAGAGGATCTTGTTCAGATATTTTCACTGTAATCAACATGGTCAGAAAGTAGTTTTTTCTCTTCTCAAAACCCCTTTTTCAGACACTCACAGTTTTGGAGAAAGAAGGATGGATAATTTAGATTTGTGGAATCATGGGAAATTATTTTTTGAGTCATTTTATATTAGTTTGGGTTCTAAACAATCCTCTTCTCAATGGACAAAATCTCATTCCCCTTCCCCTCATGGAGAAGAGGAGCCTCACCAATGAGATCTGGATCATAGGGTGTAAAAGTTCACTATTATTTTTTATTACAGAGGTCCTCTTCATAAATCCCTTGAAGAACATTGTTATTAGTGGCATGTTATCATTACCATTAGTGGTCCAACTACCAAGTGAAAAGATGGAAATACAAAGGCATAATGTCTAAGGACGGATTCATTGGTTTCAATTTAAAATGGTTTTTGGTCGAATTTGGATTATCTTCTCTCCCATAGATGGAGAAGATTTATTTTTTCTCATATATAAACCCATTTATTTTAAATGGATTGATTATCTTTCCTAATATTTAGTTTTCTACGGATTGTTAGTTGATTGTTTACTACAAGCTTGCTAAAGGTATGCTACCTTCTTTCTAAGTAGGATGTCTATTACTTCATTTTATAAAGTTATCATGTTTCTTGGACATATATATCTTGTTATTGAAGGTATGGACATTTTTATCTTTTTTATTTACTTTGGTTATGGACATTGAGATGGATTTTGTTGTTTTCTTTGTGATCTCTATGGCATGGGGCTCTCATTGATTCTTAGATCTTGTTAATAAGTTAGGATTATAATAAATCTATTTTCTAGTGGTACATAGCTTTGGTCAAAACTATTTTCTAGTTCATATCTTTGGTCATAAGCATTCACCCCTAATAAAGAAAATGGAATGAATACTAAAAAAATTATAAGACAATTTTAAATCATATATGTCTTTGTAAAAATCCTATATTTTCATAAATTCTTCAAAAATATATTAAAAATTAAAAAAATGTTAAAAAAATGAGCTAATATCAAATATTTTAATGAAGTATAATAACACTATATAAAATGTGACTTATTTTATGTGGCATGATTGCTATTTATATAATAAAAATTAATTAACTAAGAGAGTCTGCTATAAATTACATTGATTATTTCTTTGTGAACTTTGCTTCTATAATTTTTTCCCCTATATTTATTTTTTTACTTTATTAAACTTTTAATAAAACTATGAATCATTAGTTTGGGTTAATGATATAAAAGGGTAACCTCTACCATATTATAAACACATTAAAATCTAAATAAAAAAAGAGAAATAACATCTAATGTGGAAAAATAAATATGTGTGGAATAGACTTGGCATCATGGTATAAGTTACTCACAACATGGTTTTCATTTATTTACCACACATCTTTTTTATCTACCACATGGTCATCAAGGAGCCAACACAATCCCATTTCAAGGCTCAAGTATTATGATTTGGCCAAATAAATATGCACCATGCACCAAAAGTAGGTAAATATAATGATATTGAATCTTCAACATCCAATGTGCATCGTTATTCATGTACAAAATGTAAGGTTTATTTATTTATCTAAATAATAAGCTAATAATATTATTCTTTAGTTTCAATGAGTCACAAATAATGGACATGGAAAAGAGACTTTTGTGTATAAAAATATTATTTATGCATGATTTCAATGTAATAACAAACTTGATCTCATATATTAATATGCATTCACTTATATAATATTTTTTTAGGGGATACAATACTAGCATGTTATTAATTCCAACATTAAATTAGTTAATAATAAAATATAGTGTAAGGATAGAAAAGTATGATTTTATAGAATTTAAGGATTGCCATAGATCTATTGAATAAACATTGGAAATTTTATATGCTTCAAAAACTAATATTTGTTGTTTGAATTTTATAAAATACTACAAATTATTCTATCCAAGACTAACAATAATTCATTATAGATAACATAAGTTTAACATATTTAATGACATTAAACTAGACCACATGATGAAATTTCAATTTTTTTAAACCAAAATTGGATAAACTTTAAAAGCTAAGATAAATAAAAAATTATTATACATAGTTAACCCTAAATCATTTTCAATGAATGAGAACTATCAATCAAGGATAAAACAAAAGGATCATTCTGATCGATGCATGCTTATAAATTTAATAAATATTTAAAATTTTCAAAACTAAATATCATTAAGAAAATATTGAAAAATAATAATCATGTATGTGAATACATTAATCTATGATAGAATGTTTAATACATTGTTAAGAGAAATATTGATAAAGGATTTCAAGCCACATAAAATTTTATACTTATTTTATGGTAATGGTTTCAATCTAGTAATGACCCAAAAAACATGTAAATGTGAAAAATAATTTTATTGATTAAAGAAAAAAATATCATTGTTAAATACAAAACTGAGACAAATAAAATATTTTCACCATATACATATAGAGGCATTGATTCAAGCTTAACTCATTTTAAAATATATTAATGTGCAATCTCAAGTCTAATTACTATAATCTATCAAAACCACATATAAATTTTCAAACCTAAAATCTCTTTTTATATAAACCCTATAAAGAACCATAAACCATTAGTAGATATTTGTTAATAATAAGAAACTTATTTCATAATGCCAAACAAAATATAATATGATAAAATAATGAAGGGACCACAAATGAGTTAGATAATTTAAAGGACATATATTAACTTGATTTAATCCTAACTCTAAGCACCTTTTAAATGATAAAACATGGCTTTGGAAATAATGTAATCATGAAATTTTAGAATTATATAGTTTTTTTTGGGAAAAACAATCCTGATGATTTTGAAATATAACTAAGAAAAATAGAATATGATTGCCACATTCATGGAAAGACATTGATTAAAGATTAAATCCCTTGACAATGAATGCATTCCTAATCTGTAGAATATGTGCATCAAGCTACCAAACACTATGGCTTTAGCATCCCATTTGATAAGAAAAATGAATTGTCAAACTTGGTACATCATAGCTGAATAACTCATTAATAGATTATAATTTTTTGAGTTTTCATTGATTTGGAAGGAATAGTTTTAATTAACAACACATTAAATGAACCTATGCATCCTCAAATACACATTAAAATCAAATAAAAAAGTGTTAGTGGAATTGAATGTAGTAGATAAATGTCATCAAAATTCATTTTATAGAATTGAAAAACATACATTTTCATTTCCTTAGATTTATTAACCACTTATAATTCCATATCTTCCACCTAGACGGTGGCAGGCCAGTGCATCCCAGTTATTTTATATTAGTCATGTGATGGGGTCCAAAAATTACACAAATTCATATTTTGTTAAATTTAATTATTTTTTATTGTTCACTCTAATTAAAAAAATGAATAAAGGTTGTAATGCCAAATATATATAGATAGTTGCCTCTATCCCTATTGCATAAGAGTTGGTAGGCAATGGTGAAAGAAATCAACCTAGAAATCATTTATGTTTATGGTATGATTTGTTGGTCAATGTTAATATAATAATTTTTAATCTTTAATATTATAGTTGAGAATGAAAAGAAAAGAAATTATACTCATCCTACAATGTCATACATAGACTGTTGATCGACTACACAATGAAGAAGTCATTTTAGAAAGTGGAAATGTCATATATTTTTATTTTTTAAGATTATAGTGGAAATTAGAAAGTGCTTTTAGGTTGTTTTTTCATGCCATTTTAAGTTTTAAAAATTAGTTATTTTGATAGATTGACATGCAAAATCCAAAATTTAAGTATATAGTTAATGCTAGTCAAAGTTTTAATAATATTTCTAATAAAAAAATATGTGTATATTTTTTTGTGATTGTGGTAGAAACGCTCAGTTTGGAAATGTGGGAGTCATAAACCTAGAAACTATTTTGATTATTTTAGATGAAAGTGGAAATTGAAAAGGGGTTTCAGATAGATTATTCTTGGATTGTCGATGTCCAGCTCTTGTATATGAAACATTTAGAGGTCAAATATTGGGAATGAAACTATTATGTAATTATTACAAAATATTTTATTTTTAATTAAAAATTCATTTTTAAGTTGTAGATTTTAGATTGCCAAATTGTAATAAGCTTAGTTTTGGTCAATTGAATTTCATTAGTAGTTTAAGATTACATGTTTTCTTTGCCATTTTTTCTATTCCATGGGATGCAAATAATATCTATTTATTTTATTTTATATTATATTATTTCCTTAATTTTTTCCTACAATCAATGATTGGTAAAATAAAAACGTTCATATATTTAGATATTTTTGAAACCATTATCTAGTAAAATAAGCTTAAATCAATTTTTCTATGTAAATATAGCCAAATAGTCTCATTTTTATTAGGCATACATATCATTTTTTGAAAGTAAGGTTTTAAATGGAATATTTTAATGAATATTTATGTGTTAATGTAATTGACTCAATTTACTCACCTCTTACAATACTGATTCATGACACATGCTAGAATCAAGAGAAACCATAAATATTCTCTCTCTAAAACTGAATATTGGGTGATGATTAGGTACAAAAGGAAAAGATAATTCTAATAGATGTAATTATATTATTCTTATTATTTATTTATTTTGATATAAAATTATTACAATTGGACACTAATTTTTGTAAATTTCAAAAGATACCAAATTTCAATTAAATATTAATATTTGAGGAAATAGAAAAATAAATTAATAAAAACATTATTATCACTCCTTATACATATTTGTATTTATATTAAAGGAAAAAATATTAAAAAATAAATCACAACCACTTGTTATGAAATAAATGGTATGAGTATATAAAAATAAATTTATGGTCAGATGATATTATAAGGAAAATCATAGTTATGAATAAATTCTAATGATAAATAGAAAATAGTAAGGAAAATTACACATTATATATTCTCTAAAACTTAAAATTAAATGTCACAAGGTTTTATGAACAAAAAAATAGATAAGTATCAACCAATCCTAGAAGCAAAACAAAACATAAGAAGATAAAAAATAAATTGAAACAATTTTTTAAATGTTACTATAATCATTTTTAGTAGGCATAAAATCAATAAAAGTACAATACTAATACTAATATGTCACTCATTTTGTATACCAAATCATAAATGGCTACCTCCAAACATTATCCATGGTAAATTTCCACTAAATACATACTTTGATATGTTTGAAACCAAATGATTCAACCCCTATCCCATACTAAAAAATGTAAACTATTCATTGAATTCATCTTTCCTACTTAAAACTCATAGTTTGATATAATCATAAAGCTTTACCAATATATTGTTTAAGTTATCTTTCACAAACCTTTCAATCTTAATATCAAACACAACACCATCACTAACATCTATAAAATGGTTCCCAATCAAAGATGACCATGAATAATTATTAATGTCAACACATCCTTTATATTTACCTCATATATTTTTTGTTACTTTATTATTTGATCTTCAAATGTCTTGTTCATCCTAAACATGTTGTAGAGAATGATTTATTATTTTATTTTCATAGTTCCTTTTGAAATATTTGATTAGAGTTGTATGGACCCACTAAAGTGTATCTACATCATTGTCTTACTAAAATTAATATTATTTCAACAAGTTCCCATTTACCTCTAAAGCATCCACCTTAGATTCACATCGATGGAAAATTTTACTCTCTAGATGGGGCCATAACATGAAAATCCTCTCAAATGTATCAAAAAAAATTATAATATCTTCATTATCTCCATTTTTATATCAAAATTTTAAACTAGTTAATCTATGCACTCTAATTAAGATAAAATGAATATAAACATATAAAATATTGTAAAATAGTTTATAGCTAGAAAAATGAAAACAAATTACTGAAACTGAAGAAACATGAAATAATTAAATAAACTAGCTATAAAAAATGAAAGGAATTAAATTTTGTTCCTATAGGTTGATTATCATTGAGCGATACATAGAAGAAATATCATATTGGAATCAATCAGGAGCATGTAACTTAAACTATGATTGACACTAATTAGGGTCATAAGTGACTAGAATGTGGAAGGATTGACTACCACTAATTTCCTCTGCTAGAATATTCTATCCTTTAATAAAAATTAGGTAAAATCAGATGTACATGCTTAAATGATTCAATCTATGCGAATTTGACCTTCGAATGCCCACGAATTACATAAAAATGACTTATTCAGATTTAAAACATTAATAGGGCTTATAATAGTTGAAAACTACAAAGATAAATGGGGGCATGGAATGGGTTGAGTTGACCCCAATAATCCCCATTATTACTGATAATTTCATATTTATCTAATAATTTTAAGAGGGAAATCAAACCAATATATTTATAGCACTTAGAGTGTCTTACGTGATTATGATCCATTGACTATATGTACCCATATAGAGATGACATGAATACTTGATGATGCTTTGATCAGATTGAATTAAATAAGATATTCACTTGTGTAATGGTTAATTTAAATTATTATAATTATATTTATAAATAATAGGAAATATTTTCATAGTGTGTAATATTATAAGTGTGCTCCAATAGTGAATATTTACATGCAATAGAATATATGAATTAGATGTGCCTTTATAATAATCCAAAAGGGGAAAGAAAACATGATACATATCCTAAGAATATCAAAAACCATGTAACTGATGCTTTAACCTTTAAAAAAAGTTTTTTTAATTTTATGGATGGGATCAAACAATATGGTCAAGATAAATCACCACTATTAACCAATGCGGGTCAGTTTTAGCCTAAAGGTTAACATTTGAAATTAAGGATCAAGGATGTTAATGTAGATTCATAGTGAGATTTTTAGAAATGAAGAACACTTTTTTAGGTGTAATACAAAAACATAGAAAGGGATATGTCCATATAAGCACTTAGGATAGAGTGAAGTGGTGAAATAGGTCCACATTACTTTCTCAAGTCAATTCAAGCAAAATCTGGCCAAAACTAATATTATCAAGTATTCATGACTAGATTTGAGTTATTACATCCTCCCCCCTCTCTCCCCCACCCCCTCCCACCACCATCATTAGTATAAAAATGATAATATTAAGTTAAAATTATATATATTCTAGAATGTGTATATAATACTTTTCCATTTAGCAGATACTTCATTTTTACTGGCCACTTTAACTTAGAAAACCCTTTAACAACTGATAAACTCCTAATTTTTTCTATTAAAAATTTTTTTTTAAATGAACTTTGAAAATTTAAAATTTAAAATTTAAAATTTAAAAAGGAAAAAAAGTGAGGAATACACTTATATCCATGGAAACAAATATTTATTTTATAATTTTTATTGAAGATGATGCTTCCCTAAAGCCTTACATTTTTGGTGTTTCCTTTGAAGAACTTCGTTATATTGGTTCTTTTTTTGAACCAATGGTGAATTAAATGTGATAAAGACAAATTTTGGATTGAAAATGACTAGAGAAAATAACCCATTAATGGATGAAAAAATTTCAATTTACATTGTTGGTATTTGTAACCTTAAAATAAAAATGTGTTATAATCTAAAATAGATTCTCAAGCGATGATGTTGGAGGGATCTGTATCTCTAGGTTGTGCATTATGAACTTTAACTAAAACAACCATTATAGATGGATAATATATTCAATTTTCACATTATTCATTGGTTATTAAATATGTGATCATAATAAAATTAAGAACATTTATTCCCATATAATGACGTAAAATAATAAATAATATTGAAGTATGGCGCAAACTATGTATAATTAACTATATGATAATCATAATATATGTAAATGCAATATTACAAATTATGTTCGAATCTCAGAGATGAATTCAAATCATTCAGCCAACATGTAAGAATTTGTACTTTTTTCTTATAATGTGATTACATATGCAAGAAATATTCCCTCATATTATGTACCATAACTGAATTTTTTACCTTTTGGCATTATTTGAAATTTATTCTATATTAAAATAGGACTAAAATTACCTCATTTTGAGGTTAGGGGAGTGTCATGAAATTCACTCATATGAATGGAAAATTTAAATTTATCAAGTGTATCAACGTGTAATTTTTAAATATTTAAGCATATGTGGAAATGTATGTTATCATACTAAGATATAAATATTCAAAAAATGTATGTAACATACAATCCAAGGCCTAAAGTGTCAAAATATAGATAAATGTATTTATAAATATCATAATTATAGTTTTAATAAATGCATATGTAATAGTTAGTCCATGATATTGATCATGACACTCATGAAAATCAACAATCTCAATAAGCATAGAAGCACAACAAGCACAATGTCATACCATAAGTAAAGGATTCACACAAATGACATGTTCAAATGTGTTGAAATTAAATATTGAAATAAAAAATCCAATGTCCACACACAAAGGACATTAATAGTTTCTTTAAAAAAAGGTCATGTTCGAATTTTGTATGGAATGTAGGTCCAAGGGATATAAGCAATCGACATGACCAAATGTTACACAATCATATCAAGATCTCATCTATATGTTCATGTAATTTGTACACAATGGCTAAGGACCATATATAATAGAAAATAAATTATAATATACTATTTACAACTAATACCATTAATGGAGCATAAAACTACAAAGAATGGTTTACACCATATATATGTAATGTGGTGATCTTCTAGAAAATAATGTATCTATATACATAATGATGTTATAAATAACTTTTATAAAATTATATAACTCAATGGTATATGACTAATATAGTGGTAACACCTTTAAATACTATAACCTATGAATAAGTTGATCCTAGTTTACCATGTCTATTAGGTAGATGGAAGTCTAAATTATTTATCCATGTGAAATTGTATATCTTTCATAGTACTCATAAGTACTAGTGAAAATATTTTGTGATATAAAACAGTATGATATACAATACTATTGACATAAATAATATATTTAAATCACATAAAGGAGATGTATAATAATGCATAGGTCCATTTTTTTTTTAATGTTTTGAATCTTTTTGTATTTTATAAATATTTGAATATATTTTAAATTTTTTTTTTTAAAAAAAAATAACCATATAAACTAGTAGGTGAAAACTATGGTTTAGAACTAGAAGAAGGGGAAGTGATCAAAAGTATTCACATCATGTGTCAAAGTAAATGATGCATTGAATATGATGAGATGTCCATGTATGAGTGAGATTCCTCCACTACAATTTAACTGAAGATCATGTGGGTGTTATAATATATATTAAAATGAATGATTTTATCTCTTTGTGTCATCAAATGTATATTTTTAAATGTATGTAATGCACATGTATGAACAATATAACACACAAATGAAAGATATTTCATGATTACATATTATTTTCTAATCTATAACTTTGTGTAATCATAGGACATGGTTTATTTACCAATATATTATCATAAAAGTAAGTCATGAAAATCATAATCATCACCCACTTTCTCACTATCATCAAATGTGATCGTAGGACATGGTTGAGTAATTTGAATAATTATACCAATAATTCCATCTAATGGATGATCATATGACTCATGAGGTTGGTTTAAATTATATGTATAATACATTATTGAATTATGATTAATTATTTACTGATTTATAAATGGATCGCTAAAAATGTTCAATTTTTTATTTTCATTGTGTTCAAGATTAATTTCATTTATAGGAGTGCCTAGCTCCATAAAATTAATATCGTTATGATGTTAAATTCAGTGATTGAGATTTAAACATATATTAGTAGACTGGCCATTGGATTTATGATAATCACAATATGCATTGTTATAAAATGATTTAATTTGATCCCTACTCATACCAAGCTCTAGTGGTAGAGGAAGAGTAATTAAATTGCACATGAGAAACATTTATTACAGCTTATAAGGTAGTTATGATAATCTACATAATTTCTTTCTTGATTAATCTAATAAAACCATATTATTCAAAGGTTTATGTACAACATTGAATATGATTTTTTCATCATCTTTAGTATTTTTTGGTTTCTATTTTTAATAGTTTTTTATCTAAAACTTTGATGTGGAAATTGAATTATATGCAGGTGCACATATTTGAGCTTCTTAAAAGTAAACAGTTTTAATTATATTTTTATTATTACATGTCAAATTTTCTAAAATGATTTAAATTTCTATAAAATTATTGACTCATGTGAATATGCAATTAATATTTTTTTGAAAACATGTATCAATTCATTATTAGGTGTTATTCATTTTGGTCATCATGTTGTTGTAACAAACTACATAATAAATAATAAGCCAAATATTTCCTTGCTTAAGTTTATAAATTTATGCATAAGAAATATTTTTGTCAATGTTTATAGAAAAGTTCTCAATAAATTGATCTACTAATGAATGGAATTATTTGATTTATTAAATAATCATATCATAAAACCAATTTAAGGTGTAGTCTTTTAGGCTTCCTAAAAATAACTTCGTTAGATACTTAATATTGAAAGCATAGTCCAAGCATGAGTGATCAAAGATGTTTTAATGTATCTCCTTATCATTTTAACAATATAGGTTTAGGAGATAAAAATAATATAGGTAAAATATATGTCATAATCTCAAGTGATAACAAATTTCCATCAATTGACTAAATTCTTATATACTTTATCTAACTACTAAAGCATAAAATGATATTTTTAAATAGTTTTCATGAGGAATTTTTTATATGGAAACGTAGGTTTTTTAATATTTTTAGTTATTAAAGACTTCAAATGAGTCATTTGGCTAGGTATTTTCATAGATATCTATTGGAATCCTTGTGTTGCCCCCAAACCTAGTGGTGTATATTGATGAAAACAATTGATCACAAAGATGAATAAATACCAAATTTAATATTATTATTATTAGAAATAAAAATGTATATATTTATAGATGTTTTAAATCTATTTATAAGTAAGTTATAACTCTAGATCAAGTCCAAAAGGAGTGATTAAAATCACTAAAAATAGAGAGATGAAAATTAACTATAATTATCTACCCAAAAACAACCAAATCACTTAATAACTAAACTAAGGTGAGCCAAATGTGAAATACAACTAACTAGCACACTTTAAAAAGATTTTTATTGAGTATAATAATGAATTAAACTAACTAAATAGATATGTAAATATAATTCTATCATTTTCACCTTAATTTAGAATGGTATGAAATGAACAAGTGAGAGATAATTAAAATTCTTCAAATTTTTCATGTATAAGATGTTTTATGAGTGTATCTACATGTTATTATATTATCAATCAAATTTAGAGATGGATATTGTGTTGTTGAACATGTTTATGTATCTAATGATTTTTTAATTCATTATTTTTGGTCAGAAAATAATAGATTATGAAAAAGTATAATTATACCTTCATTATCACAATACATTATGTTAAGTTGCTTATATTGAACACCCAAACCTTCAAGTATGCAATGTAGCCATATTACTTCATAGGTAGATCCTCTTTTTGCATAATATTTATATTTAATATAAAAACATGAGACAACATTTTGTTTCTTATTCTCCATTATATTTGACCATAAGCCAAATAAAATACATACCTAGATGTAGATTTATTATCATATAGATTTCTATAATGGTCTGAATCTGTGTATCTTGTCAAAGAAAAATGATCACTATTATTTTAAACTAGGCTAAAGTCAATTGTACCAATGTAATATTTGACAATGCAGTTTTATAAATTCAAGTGACTTCATTTTTTATCTTTCATGAATATTAAGAGATAGGTCATTGCATAGCCAATATTAGTCCTAGTATTAGTTAAGTAAATAAGACTCCTAATGAACTATCAATAGGTAGTTTTATTTACTTAAAATTATGGATTTGATAGAGATAAATGAAGCATTATCTCCATAGTTTCAGTAATAGGTTTGAAATACTTCATCATGAATTTATTGATAATTGAGGTTGTATACTTTATTTGACTCAAAAATATATAATTTTATTTTTCTCTTATTCCAAAATAAGACAATAATTGATCACCCTAAGATATATGTTGTCAAATAATAAATTTAGGTTTATCTTTATTGCATTATCATACTCAATAAACTGACAATGATTACTAGATATTCAACAGAGACTAAAATAATCACAAATTCCTCCTCTTACTATTTGAGGTATAAATTTGTATCATAATGATTCCTCTTAAATCTATTTTGAATGAGATTCTCTTTAATTTTTGTGTTCCATTGTTAGGGTTCGTATTATTGACCATATAATGATTTTGTGAGTATACACACCTTTTATTTCTAGATTTAGTGTGAACAAACCTTTTGATTGAATCATGTGGACTACTTATTTAAGATTTCCATTGAAAAAGGTAATTTTAACATCCATTTGGCATACTTTAAAAAATTGTTATGCAATTAGAGTAAATTTCATCTTGATAGTCTTGATATTGGCCATGGGAATAAGTATCATCATTATCAATGCCTTCCTTTTGAGCATACGCCTTAGATATGAACCATTCCTTATGATTTTATATGCTACCATATTCTGTGCTTGATTTTTGAAACCCATTTGAATTTAATTGGCTTCTTTCATGGTTGAATATCTACAAGCTACCATGTGTTGTTCTTCATCAAGAACTAGTGTTCAATCTTCATGGCTTATTTCTAAGGTATTGATTCAGGATATATATTGATATAAAAACTTTAATAATTAAGTTGATATTTAAATCTTACTAGTATTTTGTATGAGTTATTCGTCCATGAATATATATTTTTAGAATTCCATCTAATTTTACATCTCTAATCAAAATTGTAAACTACTTTGGAATTAGTTGAGTTGTGGGTTATGGAATTTGATTATAACCATATTTACCATCATTAATATCACCATGTTATGCACATTTTAAATATATCATATGTATTTATTTTATATTTTATGTATGTGAATTTAAGAAGGATTTACTTGAAGAACCTATATTATATTTCTTAGTATCTTTGCTTGTATATAATCTTTTTTGCCTTTGTATCCACAAGTTTGTATCCCATTGGATCTTCACTATACATAAGAGAGATTAAATATGTTGACATCTTTTCCAAATTAGTTTTTTTTTTCCTTATGAACTAGCATGTGTACTCCTATTTGAAAAATAAAAATATGTGAAATTGACATTTTATTTCTTATACATACATCCTATGGAGTCATGTTTTCAAGTATAAATGTAAATGCCATGTTTATTAGGTAAACTACTATATTATTGGCTTCAACCCAATATGTTATGGTCAAACCTACATCTTTAATCATTCACACATCATTTCCATAATAGTTAAGTTATTCCACTTTGTAAGATCATTATGTAGTGGACTATAAGGTGTCATCAATTATCATCAAATGTCATGTTTTTTAAAATAGGCTTAGAATACACAAACGGAAAATTCTACACCTTGATTTGAGTAGATTACATTAATTTTTTTACCAGTTTGATATTCAACAAGAGATTTTAACTCTTTAAAATATTGATCCTTTGTATTGAGCATATCTATTCACTTTTTTCATAAATATTAGTAATCAAAGAGCTAAAAAATATTGATATTCATTAGAGATTTTAGACTTTTTTTACAAATACCATTATGAATTAGATCTAGTGGGCCTCTAGCTTTATTTAGATTATTTTGGAATGGATCCTTGTGTTCCTTTCCTTATAGGAAAATTTAGAAGAGATCTTATATTTTAGTTTTTAAGAGTAGAAATCCTATAACCATATTATTTTCATCGAGAGAAAAAATATATCTAAAACATGGATGTATAATCATCTAAGGGTTATTATAATATTGCATCCACTAATAACATAGTGGTGTGTGTTTATGTGTTCATGTATTTTATGCACCACTTATAAATGTTTTGAGTGCAACTAGATCAAATTATATGAGATTAGTAACTAGATCAAAATGATACAAAGATGACATTGTTATTCATCCTAATGAGGTGGTACATAACGATTCATATTGATGAGGTGGTATATACTATTCATTTTGATGAGATGGCACGGGGTAGATTTCTACACCAAGGAACATGTTGCCTTTGATTTTGTTTGACATGTATGAATGTATGACTAAATTATAGTAGGTATTCATGATTATGAAGTTTTATAGTATGTTAAATGGTGATTCCTTACAATTTTGACTCTTGTGCATGTAGACGATAAATAAACCACTATTTTATACTTTTCACCCATATGAAGTGAGATGCCATATCTTTAGGGCACATGATGTTGGATATTTTTTTAAAAATGATTCCTTGATATTGACCTTTGGCACATGTGGGAGACAACTTTAACTATTCCTTCAAGTTCCCTCCATATGGAGTGTGCCACATTTCTCTACCTCCTTAGTGTTTTATCTCTCATTATTCATTGTTGATTTTATATAAAAGTGTTGGATTACTTATAATTTATAAGATAGAAGTGGAGATAATATTTTTTTTGCATAAGCTTTGTAGAAGAGCCTATTTATTGTTAAAAAAAAGCTTTTTCATGTGTTGAACAAGTGTGTATTTTTTTTTAAAGTAATGAGAAAAGTGAATTTTATATTATAGATTTTGAATAAGAACGATGATTTATTGAATATCAAAAAACATGGATTCCATCAAAATCACATGTAATTATTTATTGGTCCACAAGTTAGTTGAGTTTTGATCCTTTCCAATAAGCACTTCTTTGGTTAATGAAATAAATTCAAGTTGAAACATCTTAGAAATTCCTTATGCAGGTGAATTATTTGTATATTTTATATATTTATATCAAATTATACATTATCTATTATAAATTTTACATTTATATCAAATTATTCAAATATGATATTATGATAAGGCAACTAATTGAATGAGAGAAAATTATTAGCGAGTTCGGGAACATAGATGACTCATATGATAGTGTAGTTATACTTTTTGAGAGGCCATCTAATATTACAAATTCTTTATACTTGTTAAGAAGTGTCATGAACCAATAAAACATGTTTTTTAGTGGTTAAAGGTTATAAATTGATGAATCAATCCTTTCTTCCAGTCATATTATAGGGGGCTCCCAAGTCAATATACTAGATCTAAAGTTGGGTGAGATTGAATTTTTACATGAATTTTTCTATCCACTTGAATTTTTATACTTATTATATAATTAATATTCATTGTAGTTTTTACTTAAAGAGCCTTTTATCAAACCATTATTACAAAAATATTTGATATCATTCCCTTTTCCATAAATAATAAAAGGTTGCTTGTTTGAATACCCTTGTGAGGTCTTTGAGTTTATTTATTTCAATTATTATTGGATAATTTGCTATTATTATTTACATTAAAATTGGAATAATTTTCATGGTATTCATTATCTTATGCATGATGCATGGGCTCATCTTGTTACAATATGTGTAATAATTATTTAAATGTTGGTATTTTATCTAGGAGATTCAATGTGGTCACAAATTTTTTATAGAATTATGGAAATAATATTAATGAAATGGATTTAAGATAAGTATTTTTCATGGGTTAACCCATTTCTTGAGTGACATGTTTAGGTTTGAAACATTCCTAAAAAGTATTCAGAATGTTCTTTTGAATTTAGTATGAGACATTGTACCTAAATTTAGAGATGGAGGATGGTATTGTATTTTTTATATAATAAACTATTTTGAGTGTGTCCCAAGAGGATTTAACTATGCCTGCATATTATATGTGAGGTTGTATTTCATATATTACTCTAAACATGAAAATTATCTTTCCTTTCTTATTTACTTTATCAAACATTACTGGTAAATGTCTCTTGCATGCTAGGAAAAGGATCCATCAAATACATTATAGATGTCATCATATTCCAAATAAGTATTGGCTTTTTTTTATTTCCATGATGAATATTTAGCTCCATGTAAGAGCTATGAATTTTGAAGAAATAATTTCATACCATTTACCATGTTGTGCACAAATTATGAGAGATGGATTTGTTCCTTATCACACCAAATAAGTTCACATATCAATATACTATTAGTATAATATAGTAAACCAATTGATATACACAACCTTCCTATATAAATATTGGTACATGGAATAACATTGTATATTATATATACCAAAAAGTACATCAAAGAGATGTTAACATAAATGAGAGAGAGTCTGATATATGGTAAAAACAAAATACATGAGAAGGATTCAGCATCTAAATGACACATGTTTAGAATGAAATTATTTTATGTGGGTGTAAATTATGTATATACTTTTATTTTCTAAAACTTAGGATTTACACTGAATGATGTGAAGAATGGGTAACTAAGTAATGTCTTAATGAAAATTTATGAACCTTATGTATGTAATCAAAATTACATGGCATGCATGAATCAATCCTGGATCATATAAGATAGATCACACCTGCACTTATGATTGGGGCACACACTTTTTAAGATAGAGCATGACCAATACGATGATCCACTAGACCCAATTATGGGATCACTTGTATCATCTGCCACAACACATCATGCTAGTCAAGTTTTCAAAGCCTACAATCTAACACAATCACACAATAACCTTAAAAGAGTCCTATGATTTCTATATTCACTTATGATAGAAAACAAGAAAGTAAAGTAATCTAATAACAAGAAAATTAAAATCATCTAGTGCTCACCAAAGCTTGTGGCACAATGTAGGGGTTAGAATAAAATAAGTAAATAACAACTAAACTAAATATGTATAGGAGAAATATACTCACGTCAATGTATACAAAATAAAATTACATGGGAGAGAAGAATACATATTTCATTACCTATCTAATCTTACAAAGGAGAAATAAATTAAGGAATACCTACGTTCGAAGATGAACCTGCTAAGTCTCAACCTCTCCCTTGGCTAATGGTGCTTCGTAAGAGATTGTTGTGGCTTGTAAGGACAACTAAGATAAATTATCTCTAGGCTACACAACCTAACTAATAATATGATATAATTCTCCATAAGACAAGATAAAAGCTCTAAAATAAAGTATTAAACCTTAAAGATTTATTCCTCAAGTAGAATGGTCAATAAGTATATGTTCATTTGCACTTCTTCACTTAATTCAACTCTCTTATGAAATGGTAAGGAATGACCTTGTATATATAGTAGTATCTCACCCTAAATAATTTTAGACATGTTTAATCTTCTAGGTCAACCATGTTGACCTAGCACATGATTGAGCTAATGCTTGAAGATTATGCTAGGTCAGTTGAGATGTAAAGTAACATGGAAAGGCATAGTATCCCTAGAATAAGCTAGGTCGTCTAAGTTGACCTAGCTTACTGAATAGGTCAAAAGGGAAACAAGGTAATAAATAAGTGATAAAGCATGAAAAATGGTGGGAATAGATAGGAAAGAGATAAATTAGCTTAGGTTTCAAGTTTTTAGGAGGCCAGAGTGTAGATAGCAAGTGGAAAAAGGAACAACAATCTTTCAAAGCATTGAATGTTTGCCCACCCCTTTCTTGATGCACCCCTTAAGGCATGAACTCAGAGAGATTGAGACTCGATAGATTCCTACAAGATATGAAGTGTTAGTAATCAATAAAAGTGTTAAAATATTTTGTGTATATGTATACCCCAACTGAATCTCATCACATGTCGCAAAAGTTCAACACAAGATCATGCTTTAGGATAGATAAATGATGACACAAAGATGATGCTAATTAAATTTTATAAAGAAGAAAATAAGATAAATGAAAGGACATAATTTAAAAACACATACCTTTAACTTACTTTAGTACTAAAGATAAAGAAGAAGACTCCAAAAAAGTGAAGGTGTCCAACGTAAATCACACTAGGTAAACCTATAGAAGTTAGTGCAAAAAAATAGCCAAAAAATAAAAAAATGGAATATGGGTATATTATAGTGGAAATAAATCTCTAAGTCATCATGAATATAACACATTTTATGGTTTGTAAAATGGATGAGCAAAAACAAAGATATGAGAAAAAGAAGGAATCTAAAGGAGAATAAATGAAGAATTTGAATTTCTAAAAAGTAGTTTTAATATGAAAAAGATAATTCATTTGTTATTTTGCATTTTAAGAGAAGAGAAAAATATCTCTGTAGAGAAAAAAGCTATGATGACAAGGGAAAGACATGTGAGAAGACAGGGATCTCCAAGAGCCAGAGCGGGTGCAATACAGGTATGCATCTAAGAATCTCAAACCAGATTTTGAAATTTGAAATGAATTAAGTGAATTTTGATAAAATTTAATTTTAATCATTTATTTAAGATAAAAATTAACAAAATTAGATTCTAAGGGAGTTAAATAAGAAGATGGGAAATAAGTTGGAAAGAATTAGGGAAAAATATAGAAAATGGCAAGTTTTTGGAAAAATGGGTTAGGTCGATACACTAAACCTACTAGGTCAATTAGGTCAACCTAGTATAATACATCATAAATCCATGTGGTCAACCTAAAGGGTATAGGTCGACCTAGCACATTCTGGAAACAAAAACCTAGTGTGGGTTATCCAGTCAGTTCATAAGGGCCAAAATAGAAACCAAGCACCAAGGAAAAGAGAACAAGTAGGAAAATAAGAAATATGGAAAAAAGTATAATAAAAATAGGAAAAAAATTGGTCAAACTAGGTTGACCAAGGAACCAGATCAAGCATGATAAAGAATGTAGAAATCCAAAAAAGGGCTAGACTGGTCTAAAATGATCAAAAAGGGAAAGGAGGACCAAAATAGGCTAAAATAGATCAAAATGAATAAATTATATTTGTTTGTGATTAAAATTATATTGAATAAAGAATTTATTGTGATTATACATGACATAGAGGAACTAATACACCCTATGTTGTTTCTTGATTGTAGAGACAATGATGGTTCTAGAGATTTATGGACATCTCTTGGGTACCAGACTTGTTGGAGAGATTAATATATAGAGATAGGGCTAGATTGATATCTATAGGTCTAGGAGGGATAGAAGATATGTGTAGGCTACCCCTAATCATAGACCTAATAGTCATTTTCCTTGGTTGTTGGGAATGATTAACTAACACCTTTAGATGGGAGGTGGATGGGGATGTGATAGAAGTAGCTATCACACTAGAGGATGTTCATGTCATCCTTGGGCTATCTATAATAGGAGTACTAGTGACCATAGGGATACCAGATAGTAAAGGAAGGTCAGATAGTTGATAAGGAAAGATAACTCTTGCTTAAAGAAAGCCTACCTCCTTAGTAGCCTCATTGGGATAGATCACATGATTTCAAGATGCATAGTCTTGGCATCACCATGAAGGAGGTTGAAGAATTTATAGACCTTGACAAAAGAGATCATATTATGATAGTTGAAGTTGAATTTTAAATCCCCCAAGAGGTTTTAATTGATTAATATAAATTAGACTCTTGTGTTGAATCTATTTTCTTGGTTGATGATGAATAATGTTTTCTTAGTGTTGAAAAACCTATCTTGAGAGAAGAAAATTAAGAACAATGTGCTCAATTCATGGTTGATAAAGAAGACCTCAAGAATGTTTATGAGGAATAAATCACCATATGGAATCCCTTTGGTGAAAAAAAGGGAAATTCACAATCTTTTACCTCCATATTTGAAGAAAATGTAACTTCTTGTGTAGAGATTTTAGATTGGGTTGCTAAAGAAGGATGTCTTTCATTTTCCAAAGAGGAAGAAATGATCGTAAAATCTTTCATCACTTTGAAATATATCATGGATAATCATGTATAAGTTCTTAATAAAATTTGAAATGACTTGTTTGAAGTTATTGGAGAATGATATACTCCTCTTCAAAGAGGGTATGATCTGATCAAAGATGGAGAAGGAAACATTGGTACTTAAGTAAATATGCAAAGAAAAATTATTATTTCAAATCTATCCTTTAAATAAGCATATGTATTTGATGACGACATTTTTTAAGTCATCAGGATGGGTTATCATCCTATCAATCAGTTGGGAGAAACACATCAACTCTTGAAGGATGGGATAAGCTCCTATTGGCCTAAAACTTTTAAGGAACAAGAAATCAATCCTCTTGGAGACATGCCTACTAAGGATACATAATTTGACTATGAAATTAAGAGTGGGAAGTATTATGAAGTATGTGAGCATGTTAAAGAGACATATGTAATCATTGTAGACCTATTTAAGGATGATCTACATGAGACCAAATCAAGTGAAGTTCTTAAGAAGAGGTCTGATCCACAAAGCATTCAATCCAAAGATAAGCATGCTTAGAACTATGTTTTATCTCACCATCAGGATGATTCAATAAGTTTTCCTTTTGATCTAAGAAATGAAGTACATTTATTTTATAGCTATGTATAATAGGCTATTTCCTAATTCACCTAAGTTCTTATGCACATGTGTGTGTCTTGTGTGTTTGCTTTCTTTGTTATGTGTGTCTTTTACTTTGTGTGGTTGAGATAGTCATTACTTATCTTGTTTTGATTAATTTGATTTAATGGTCAAAGTCTCTTATTTGTCTCAGTCCTTAGATGATTCTAAATCCCAATGGACTGATAATGTTACTAGTCTAGTTAGTATGGCAAGCATACTACCCCTATAAGTCACTAATTTATTGACCAAATTTAACTTTAAAGTCAGATTGGGGTAACCCTAATAAAAAAATATAATATTAGGCCTATAATGGGGTATAATTTATTTTCATGAGATTTTTTATAGGTCGTTTGATGTCAATTAATGGATTACTAGCTTTAGTCAATTAGTTTCTAGGTCTATTTATCATTTTGAGTCATTTTAAGGGTCAAAAAGGTGCATTTAATGATTTATATAGGTTTTTTGGGAAATGTGCATGTTTAAAAACATGATTACATGATACATGTGTCATTATAAGCCTTATATAACTGAAACTACTAAAAATACTTTAGGTTGTTTAGAGAAAAGGTATTTTTCTCATTAGAAAAGGAGAAAGTGGTACGTGTACAGCCTCTTTGGGAAGTGTGACACTTGGAAAAGATGTCAATTTGACTCTTTATCTTCTACACACCCATATTAATGTTTGTTTTGATATTAAACTAACACTTATTTCTCAAAATCATTCTACTTCATTTTCACTTTTCTTGACAAATTGAAGTGACTTGGAGGGTTGTACTTGGTACGACCAGCACAAGCAGTTTTAAGACAAACTATCCTAGGGGAGTTTTATAAAATAATATAACTTAATTTTTTTAGTAAAATTTTTTATAATGATCAATTTTTATTTATGAACCATATATTTGAATTTGATTATGTAAATTTGCTTGTCGTTATGTAAAACTTATAGGTTTTGCTTCATTGTGAGCAATTTCAAATAAACCACTTGCTTATTTTGATAGCAGATGATGATTAATATGTCCCCACATATATCCCATGATTATTTTAAAGTTTTAAGTTGATTTTATGTGAAAAACACTTCAAATTTGTAGACTAATCTTTTTGAGTGCAACAAGGAAGTCTTCACCATTTGAAAGATTCTCTTATTCTAATGGTGGTCTTGGCAGTTGAGTGTGTTTGGTTTTATCATGTTTAAAATGTCATTTTTATTTCCTTATTTATCTCACTCCTCAAAATCAATACTCCATGAATTACTTTCATATTTCACTTTTGCTCACATTCTGCCTACATATCTTTCCCAATGTCTATAGGAGTTTTCAAATTTTGAAATGTGATATGGAATCTTTCCTCAAGTTTTTTAGACCATAATCTCTTTTTTTGATTTATAAAGAGCATATATGTTGGTTATGGGGTTGATAAAATTCTTTTTGTCCACCACATTCTCATAATTACATAGTCAACCATTAATGGGCAACTTCAGGTATCCTCAGGGAAATTTTCATGTTGAGAAGAAGTTTAAAATGAGCCAGGCCCTTGATCATGAAAGGAACATATTTTCTCATGCTTAAGGGTGGATTAATTTTTTTATATATATCCAATGAAATGCATATTTCCTAATTTTTATCTCAATCTTTGTCCATGGAGATACTCACCTATAGGAAGCCTTATGAAGAACTAAATATGCATGGCATGTGTGGAATAAAGTGATATAATTTGTGTTTGGAGTCATATCATGAGTTACAAAATGATAAAAAAAAATTATGTGTAAATGGGGAAAGTATAATATGTAAATATATTTGAGGACTAAACAAACTATTTTAGGCCTTTTGTCCCTAAAAAGGTAAAATAGAGACCCAAAGGTATGTTTTGGAGATCGTGTAACATGGTAGCAAAAGGCTTTAAGACACATAGACATATAAACCTTGTAGATATTATGAAATTGAAGAGCCTTGTAGAGAATTAATTAAATATAAATAAGGGAGATTAGTTGTTGAGAGGTTCAAACCTATCAAATTATGCACTGGAAACCTACAGTAGCAACTACAGGCTTGCAAAGATGTAGATGGTCTTTTGACACCTTCAGTGGGTAACAATTCATTCACTCATGTTGGGAATTATTCAAGTGTATGAAATGGTATAAAAATTTTATGGATATAATTACATTTATATTGATGTATGATTTCAAGTTTCACAAGTTCCCCTAGGTGTCCCTTATATAGAAGGTACTCACCTTAAGCTAAGCAAACAAATAGTGAGCACATTTAAGGGACCAAAATAGTGAATAATAGATCATAAATGTGAATGAGTGGAAAAAAATTAATTATAAAATGAGTTTTAAATATATACAAGGTCATATTCATTATTTTACAAGCCTAGACCCTATGTTCACCTATAGGTAGGGTTGTCTCATTTAGGTAGCCAACATGAGTTTCAATGTTGGCTCTAAGACACTCAAGGTGATTGTAGGGATAGGAAGATTTACACATTATGAAATGATATTGGACATATATATGAAGTTTTTTTAACTTAATTAAGACAAATGAGATCAAAATTAAGCTACATGTAGGGGTTATTAAAGAGGTATCTCATTCAGGTAGTAATGACTCCTTTATGAGAGTAGAGTGATTAAGAAGGGATAAGAGAGGTTGGAATTATGAATTAAGTGAATTTTTACATTAGGAGACACAATTATATATTATTAATCATAATAAATAAATTCATTTGGAATGAAAGACACCTATAGGAAGAAAATATAGACACAGTTGAAACTCGATCTTGATTGAGTGAGAGGTTTTAAGAGTTATCAAGGATATGTAGTGTATTGTGAAGATATAAAAGTTTAAAATAGATTAATAATTATTATTAAACTTTTTAGGTTCCCTCTCCCATGATAATAATTCCAAAAATAGTTAGAAACCAAGCAAGGCATAGTCCATACAGAGAAACCCTGTACACAATCCCTGTCCTAATAGTCTATCTTGATTTTAGTATATTTGAAGGGTCTAGTCATATTAAAAATGGATAAAATTTGATATATTTCATATCAATAACATTAATAAAATCATAAAACATTAAAATAATTTCATAAAATAGGGGAAGTGCCCTTTGTTTTGTCTCAGACAGAGGGCACTTCCCCTTAAGTGAAACTAGTAGGTTTTAGAGGCAAAGGATAGAAGGGTTGATTAGGAGTTGTATAATATTTTAAAGGATGTTTATGAATCTATAATAAATATATTAAATCATGGAAAATACCTCAAATTAGAGATAAAATAAATAGGGTGTCTTATGATATCAATGATGTAAGAAAACCTACTAGGTAAAGAATAGGCCTAAAGGTCCAAATGAGAAGATTTATAATTTCCACTTTGAAGTGAGATTTATAGGATGTTATAACATGTATATGGGGTAACCAATTATGTATCTTGGCTATCAGGAGATAATTAAAATCCATTAAAGGCTAGTTTGGGCTTAAGTTGTAGTCAAATCTCTATGAACATGACTAGGCCTAGAATCTAAAGGGAGGTCATATTCATTTTTGACTTGATATGTGTATTAAAAATTATTTAAACATGTTTTATGGACCCTAAAATATTTATTTAATCCTTTTTATATCAAATATGTTGTAGAGCAACCCAATTACTTGGGACCGAAATTTGGCTTCTGCAAGTGAAAGGAAGAGCTCGATAAAGGATGTTTGAATGCTCACATCTTGCGTGAGGAATTTCATGGGAATATAATATGTTAAAGGATGTTTATGGAGGTATTTAAAAATTATTTTGTGTAATTTTTTGGTATGTTTAATGTTAGGTTTTTATGAAACAAGCTTAAGTGTTAAAATAAGCTAAAACCCTCTTAAACCCTTAGCCAGGACCTAATGGAGAAAATGATCTTTGAAGGATATTTTAATGGAATATTTTGACCATAATATATATATTATGTTTTATAGGACTCCCTCAATCTCCCTCACATGCTAGCTATTTTTATAGAATTGTATGGATGGAGGTAGAAATAGGTGTTTTCTAACTATTTTGTGTGTTTTGAAGGTTATAGGAAGTCTGAAGAGATGAAAAGAACATGGATGGAAATATTGAGAATTAATAAAAATCCCACATAAATTTAATTCCTTTAAAAATTTTGTGTCTCAAACATGTATTTCAACTCAACCAGTCAAAACTAGCCTAATACACAAGCTAATAAGAGGGGTGAAAAGCTTCACTTAAACTAATTTTAAAGCTTGATTGATTATTAAAAATCCATGAAGAGTATTGAAAAATGACACCCAATGATTTTTATGGATTCTCATGGAAACTTGAAGCTGAATTGGGGGCCAATTATGTAGGGTTCATGAAAGGAGTTCTTTTTGGACTGCAGGTGATGGTGGCTCACTTTAAGAGGTTTCTAGAGGACTAGGCATGCAACCAATGTATGGATAGGCATGTATGAGAGTATAAAATTCCATTAAAATCATATATATTTAAAATAATTAGTTAAAATACCTTCAAATAGGCCTAATCATGAAGGCCATTTTTTTGTGCAAAAAGGAAGAGTTTTGTGCCACTTTACATAACTTTGATGACTTGAATTGACATTTTTACTTCATGACCTTGAATTTTTCAACACATATAATATTATAAATCATTTATAACTTACTTTCTTATCTTGAAAAGTGTCCTTGTGACCCTTGGACTTCTCTCTCTCTCTCTCTCTCTCTCTCTCTCTCTCTCTCTCTCTCTCTCTCTCTCTCTCTCTCTCTCTCTCTCTCTCTCTCTCTCTCTCTCTCTCTCTCTCTCTCTCTCTCTCTCTCTCTCTCTCCTCTCTCTCTCTCTCTCTCTCTCTCTCTCTCTCTCTCTCTAAGAGTTAGCCATTTTTCCATTATTTTAGATGTTCCACCTGAGTATGGAAAGGCCCTACTCATTTTTATACATTTTTATCAATAAAATGACTAATTGTTACCTCTTCCATGACTGTACTTAGTGTTTTTACTCTAATTTTTTATTTTGCTTAAGTGACAATCTTATTTCCCTAGCATGTTATATCATTCTTGCAACCTATTTTTAGTTGGAAAGATTCTTATTATAGGGCATGTAAAGTGTTTTATGATGATCCAAGGTTGAGTGATTTATTATTTTAATTAGTGTTGTTCAATTCCTCTTGTCTAGTCCTCCTAGCCTAGATGTTCATCTTGACCTCACATAGTAACATTGATGTGAGAAGTTGCAGATTGGAGGAGTGTATGTTTTATTTTTTTTCTTGGTCTCAAGTGTACAATTAAATTGGTTTTAAGTAATCAAATTTATTTGGTGTACAACCTCCTTATTTTATATTTTATTTTAGTTGTCTCTCTCCCTTTTGCCCCCTCAAAAGTTAATTATGGGTTCAATCTTAAGTCGTACATCAAGGGATCTAGCCCTATCTAAGGACTCACCTAATTCCTTAGGCTAGACACAAGCCTAAAGGTGATTCTATTGTGACACTTGGATGAGGATATTTTTGCATCTCCTCAAAGGATGAAAATCCAAGTGATGACACAAGGAACACAACAAGTAATGATAAACAGAAGGAATTTTAAATAATAATTATCATCCAATACAACCATACATTATTTGAAAATTGATATTAAAGTTACATTAAACTAAAATTTAGGTCTTATAAATATAAAAAAACTTGTATAAATAGATTAGTAAATTTTCATGACATCGAAGGTCGAAACAAAGTGATTTTGATGTCGATGATTAAATCTAGGGTTGAAATAAAATTAATTTACTATCAAATATTATAACCAAGGTTGAGATAAAATTATTTTAGTTTCAAATGATTAGGAATTTATCTAAACCCTATGAAAATTTCTTTGAAGTAACACTCAAATAAATCGTGCATGTTCACCAATTTATTTAATGATAATTTGGAATAAATCAGATTATTATCTCTAATTAACATAGATTGAATATAAATGTATAAAATGTTGTAAATTTACTATAAATGAGTAGAATGAAATAAAAATAATCAAAATGATGAAACATAAATGAATGAAATAAACTAGATATTAAAAATATAAAGAGTAAATTGTTGTCTACATATGTGTTCACTATTTTTTATTGAGACACATATTAAAGATCAGTTAATACCAAATTGTGCATGTGCAACATTAACTATATCTATCAATTATTAATGACAAAATTGACTAAAATGTGGAAGGATCAACTTCCACTACTATTCTTTTCTAGTTCATTATGTCCCATACTAAAATTATAAAAATTATGGCATAGTCACAAGCACCTATTTAAGGTATGCATATGTATATGTTTGACCTTAAAATGAACATAAATGGTCTAAAAATGACTTATTTAAATTTTAAATCCTAATAGGGATTGTGATAGATGAAATATTATTAAAATAAAAGGCAGAGTGTAATAGGCTAGGATGGATCCAATCACCATCATGATGCCTTATTACTACCTTTGCATCCAATACAAAAAATATGGAAACCAATCTAATTTTGTTTTACCACTTAGATTTCTTTGTACAATTGCACTTTTTTTCTCTACATGTATGATTTTATATATGGATTGAATATTTTATAATATTTCTCTCAAATTGGAAAAAAAAAAATCTATTGACTTGGATAAGGGATATTTCAAATGATTAGAATTAAATTTGGGAAAATAGGTAATATTTTCTTAGTGTGCAATAGAATAAGAGTCCCTTAGTCATAAAATTTTATAAATTCTAGTATAAGTGACTTAGATATATGCCTTTATATCATACTAGAAGTGGAAAACTTCATGTTACCTATCGTAATAATAGATAACAACTTGTATGGAATAGTTTTCATTTTTATAAATAGCCATTTCTAACTGAATGAGAAAATAAAACCATAAGAATAAGGACCAACTACTAATATTTACCAATACTGATAATTTTATCTTCAAGGGTGACATTTAAAATTAATAATTTTTGATGTTTGTACAAATTCTTAGATAGCTTTTTGATGATTAAGAACATTTTTATAGGTGTATGACAATAACTTAGAAAGGGGTAGGTCCATGCAAGTAATTAAGATCAAGTGAGGTGGTGAATTAGGACTTTATTAAGTGATCAATTCAAATAAGGTAAAAATGGTAAAAAAAAAACTAATATTATAAATTATTTGTGTCTAAATTTTATTTACATTTTCCTACTATTTTTTTATAAATTAAATTACTATAGTAAAAAGAAAGATATGCCTGATTTTTTAAAACATACTTGGAAATTTAGTAGATACTTCATTTGCATAATACACTTTAACTTAAAAATCTCTAAAATAATTCATGAATTAGTCATTTTTTTATCATTGCAACTTTTAAAAATCTTGAACTTTTAAAATTGAAAACATGAAAATGGAATTAATGGATTAATATACTTGTATATTTGAATCCCAATGTAAGTGTTTGTAATTTTACTGTAAGATGATGCTTCCTTGAATCATTTAATAATTAATTATTTTCATGAAGCACTTGGAGAGATTAGTTCCTTTGTTGAAACAATGTGGAATTGAAGGTTATGAAGCATCAGTTTAGATCAAAAATAAATAAAAAATAGAATCTATTGATAGATTCATAATCGTATATTTGCATTGGTGGTATTTTTGGCCCCAATATTGAAATGTTTTATAATATATAATGGGTTCATAGGATATAACATTGGAGGGATTTGAATCTCTAAGTTATGTACTATACACATTAAGTTTTCCAAACATTGAAAATGACTTATAAATTCAATTTTCACTTTGATCCATAGTTCCTTTATGAATTATCAAATGATAATGGATAACATTCATTCCCCTACTATGAAATCAAATAAAAAGTAATATTGAAATTATGGAATGAATCTGTATCATGAATCTATAACTGTATGTAGATGTAATTCTATAAATTACATTTAAATCTTATGACTTGTATATTTTCACCCAGAATGTATGAATCTTTACTTGTTTCATGTAATGTGAATGCATATACATGGTATATTTCCCAATAATTTATACTGCTAATTGAATTTTTTACATTTTTGGATTATTTGAAACTATAATGTGTAACAAAATCTAAGTTTTTATCATAGAGGATTATCTAATTTTTTAAGATCCCACTAGAATTTCCCCACTTTTGAGGTGAGGGAAGTATCCTAAAAGTCACTTATCTTAAAATAATTTATTTTATTATGCATATAAATATGTAATCATTAAATATGATATCATATGTGAAAATATATTTTACATAGTAAGATATGTATCATTCAAAGCGTATATTTAAAATATGAGGAAATGCCAAAGGTGTCAAAGTTAGATAAATGTATCAAAGAATTTAATAGTATTAGTTTTAATAAACAAGTACATAATAGTTATTGCATGATATAGATGATGATACTCATCAAATTCAACAATTTTAAGAAGCACATAAACACAACAAGCTCAATGCCACATAATAATTTCAAAATGGACATACAAAGAACATATTTAAATTTTATATAAGTAAAAATTTCATATACAAGGCCAAGGTAAACATACAAAAGACACTAATAATGTGAAAAAAAGGGACATTTTAATATTTTTCACTAAACATAAGGCCAAGGGACACAATAAATGGACATATTCAAATGTCGCATAGTTAAAGTAAGATATAGGTTAAAGAATAATATTGTGTTTCACTTTTAGGCATAAATATATCACAATCAATTCTAATCTCTCCCAAAAATATCTTGATTTTGGGTCATTCATATTAATCAAACATAAGTGTTTTAGCTTATATATTAATATATAGTGCATATACCCTTTTCCAGAAAATAATAAAAATTATTAAATATATTTTAGAATTTATTTTTAAATAATTTTTGGCCACCTATATGAACACAATACAATTATCTGATCCATATAATATATATTTCCATGAAATTTTCACACAATGGCCAAGGACAATACATAATACAAAAATAATTCTAGTTTATTATGTATAAGTAATAGCATTAATGGTTCATACAACTAAAAGTATAGTTTATTCCATGTATATATGTTATGTGATCATATTCTATAAAATGCACACCTATGTCCATAATGTAAGATAGATATGTTAGCAATCCATTTGTAAAAAGTATATAGCTCAATACGATAGGATTTACTAAATGGTAACACATGGAAATATTATAAAATGTGAATAAATTGTCCTTAATTTAGAATGACCATTAGCTGGAGGCAAGTAAAATATATTTATCCATGTAAAATTGTATATATTTAATAAAACTCATAAATATCAATGAAATACATGTGTGATACCAAAGAGTATGCTATATACAAATAATGAGATAAATAATATGTGCCAATGATGTAAAATAGATTTTTAATCATGCCTAAATTCAGATTTTTATGTTATATAATATTTAAAATGTTTTTATATATTTTTTATATTTTAATATTTATTATTTTTAAACAATAACCATAACAACTAATATTTGAAACCATAGGTTCAAAATCATAAGGGAATGGATACGAATAATCCAAAACATGTGTCAAACAAAAGCAAACATTGAATATGATGGAATGGAAATGTGTTATAAATATTACTCCAATATAATGATGAAGACCATGTAAGATATAAAATATTATTTTCTCAAAATTTAATTAATATGGAAATTAACCCTAATTAAGATAAATTTAATAGAATAAATCAGAATGCTTAAATGCACATTAAATGTTAGTAAGATATTGAATTAAATAAAGTGAAAATGAATGAAACAGGGGTAGATATACAATGAAATAAAAAATAGTTATTTTTACTAAGATTTGACTATGTTGATTGATAGATGGTTTTAATATGAAATAAAATAAATGTTATTACTAGTGTCTAAAATCTATGATTAAGAGTGATTAAGGTCAGGAACGTCACTTAAGGGTCAGGATGAACTACCACCTCTTGTATGAATTTGTCAGTCTTGAATATGGTATACAAAATTAAAATTAGGTCATAATAACTTCTGATAGTATGAATTATATATTTATACACAAATTTGACCTTCATAAGTGTGTAGAAGACCTAGATAAATTTTAAAAGGTTGAAACCCTAGTAGGCTTATAGTGATTGAAAACCTATAAATAGAAAATTATGGATTTTGATTGGGCTTAGATTATCCCAATCACCCCCATGATTATTGAATTTTTCATATGTATCTAATAATATGAAGAGGGACTTCAACCCCATGTAGTTATCCCACATATAGTGTTTTATATGATTGTACTTCTTTGAATATATGAATGCATATAAGGATGGATTGAATAATTAATCATTAATTACATTGGAATGAATAAAATAATATTTTGACTTAGCTTAGGATTAATTGAAATGATTAGAATCACTATTGGGAAGAATAGGAAATCCTTTGTTGATTTGTAATAATTTAAGTATGCTTCTGTATTGAAATTTCTAAGTGATATAATTAGTCACTTAAGTGTGTTTTTATATCAATATAAAATGGAGAACCACATGCTAAGAATCATATTAAAAAATGGTCAATTAATAGAGGTTTTAATTTTAAAATTTGGCCATTATAAGACCAATTACTGATACATTTCATAGGGGTATAGAATTCGTGTCACTCTTGAAGCCTACAATAAATTTATGTTTCTTAATAAAATGTGTGGATTTTTGGGTTTGCAAGTATCCTTTCAAATTCTTATCTATTTTTTTAGATTTTAGAACATTTTTTGTAGGTGACAAATAGAAATTTAGAAAAAAGAAAGGTCCATGCAATAGCTTAGGATAGTGTGAGGTTAAAAATAGGTTATGATTAAGTACATAAATAAATTGAATTAAAATAAGGCCAAACATGACATGATCAATTTTGTTTTCACCATATTTAGGTGTCTACATATGATCAAGTTTATGCTTAACAAATAAATAATAAATAATTAAAAATATATAAAATATGATTTTACATAGCTTCTTGATTAGTTCATCATGTTATTCTACTACTTGAACATTTGATCCATTTAATAAATATTTATAAGTCCTGGCCTCATAGTAATTTTTGTCCTCTTAGATCTTCTATTTCACTCTCTAAATCTGAATAGTTCAAAATACTGATCAATTCTACCATATTCTTCTAGGTATATTGATGTTTACATAATATTCTTCAAGAATGATTGGCATGGTTTAATATAGTTGGAAGTTGTTGATTCTTTTGAATGTACCATAGGTGCTTCTAGTGTTCAAAAAACACTACTCATTTTAGAATTCAGAGAATTCAGGGCATGAGTTTCAAGTATTTGTTAATTATGATGCCTATGGTGAAATATCATTAGATCAGATTAGATTGTTCCACAAATTTATATTATTCAGTAGTTGGGAGCCACCGTGGTTTAGCCTTGTTGATAGATTCCTAGTTAAATGTTTATGTTATACTAAACTAAATGGATATTTATAGTGAAAGTTAACCTATAGTGAGGATCTTTGTAGAAAAGAGATTCAAGAGGAGAGGGTAAGGAAGAAATGAAAAAAAATGTGATTGCAAGTCTTTACCTCAAACATTATGACAAATTTTTAGTTTCTTAAACATAAATCTAAACCATTCTATAATGTTAAATAGATAGAGCTCAATTTCCATTACAAACTAGGCCAATTTCTAAGGACAATTTAAAATTACAAGTGAGAATCAAGTTTATTTTTAATATTTTGTTTATATATCTAAATATTTGATGCAAATATTTGATATAGGACAAATTAAAGTGAATAAACTCATGATCTTTCCAACTAACATAGAAAATCATAGATTAGCAACCCTTTAAATGAGTTAGTGCAGTTTAAGAATTAAAGAAACCATTCAAATCTAAGATCAAAAAAATATTGAGAAGAAAGCTACAACTATTAATACAAATAGATAAACAATATTTGTAGAATTCCTTTAGTTGTTTTAATTATGTGAGTATAAAATTTTTCTCAAAAATCTCTCTCTTTACAAAATAACACTACCTATTTATAGAAAAAATAGGTAGTGTATCAGTCAGTTCTCAAGATACATATGTTTATATTAAGGACATCTATCCTTATATCATAATTCTATTATACATATGACCTTTTATGTTGGACTAATGTAAAACTATATATGCTAACAATATAGCATATAATTATATAATAGAATATTCCATTTTTACAAAATGTATGTAGAATTACAATGTATAGAATCTTATATTGGGTTAGTGGTGGGCCTCTTGGCTATCATTTATATAGGATTTCCTTAGCTATAGTATGTTGTTCATTAATTATCTTAATATCTACTGCAAGCTTCATCAAACATTCATTTTATTGATCTACCAATTTGTCAAATTCTTTATCATTCTTCTGCATGGCTTCCTTGATGCTTTGGGCCTCTATTATCCTCTCTCCTAAATTGAACATGAAATCCATTACTTTTTGGTTATCATTGTTGGATTGGACATGGCTTCTCCATTTTATCTCCTAGATTCTAGCAGTGGATCCTTGCTTGAACTCTTCATCATCAATCAACCCCATAGCAGTGGGTTGTGAAGGCTATGTCAACATTGTTCCCATGAGTTTCTCAATCTTGCTGATCAAAGGTTCATCCTCCATTATGAGCTCATTGACATCATTTTACCATGTAGTTAATTCTTTTACCTTATCAACAATAATGCCTAGGATGTCACTTAAGTGTCCCCGACTAATAGTCTTGAAGTCTAGGATCTATCTCTTTACTTATACACTAATGAGCTTAAAAAATTGGTCCTCTAAAGCCTACCACTAGATGAATAAAGCCTTAAATACTTGAGATTGTTGTATTAAGGCATCATCCCTTAGTTTCCTAGCCTTCAAGGCCTCAAATATATCAAATAAGGACTCACCGAGCATTTTTATCATTTAATCAAGAATAGAGAGGATGGCTTGGGTCTCAAGGTTTTATTTTTCCATCCTCAAGTTGGTAATCTATTGTTTCAATCCTCTAATTCTAGCCATTGCCTATGTTGATTGGGATACAACCAGGTTTTCCACATACTCCTAATGGATGGGATGTTCTCCCACTGCTCATCCTCCAATAGGATTTATGCCTATGAAAGGTTCTACCTACTAAAAGGTGAACTCTATAGTACCCACCACAACCTTCCTTATGGTGATCTTCTCTAAGTTTTCAGTATCTATATTGAAGAAAATGGTAGTGGTAGGCTTATTTAGCTATGTGGATTTTAGGATTTCCACTTTAGTTCCACTAGATTCTTCAGTAGCATCCATTCTCTTGCCACCAAATCCTTTTTCTTCCACTATTCTTCTCCCTTATTCCTTATGCATCATGTCCACAATCCAAGGCTAGATTTCTATATCAATGTTGACACTTTTGGTTAATGCCCATGAATGGGCCATAACAAGAATCTTTTGTAACTTCCCATATATGAACCAATCAAGAATGACTTGATGATAAAAGGGGAATTCATCACTGAATAAATTTATTTCTTAGGTTGGGTGCACAAATGGGAGCCTTGGCATTTTGGAACTAATGGAGATAAGTGTCAACTCTTCCTTCCTCTTCCTTTCGCTAGGTGTTGTGACTAAATCTAGTTCATGTTCTTTCCCTTTTACTTTATCAACCTCTTCTAATTATCCAGGGGCCTCTGTAAGTTCCCATGTTTGGGTAGCAGGGTCTTCCTCTATTTCTTCCTTATTTGACCCATAAATGTCTTCAAGATCCTTGAAGACTTCCTCCACTATCTCATATGGTTCATGATCCACCATGTCTACATGTTCCACCGAAGATGGTGGTTGTTATGGAGGACCTGAAGATGATGTTCCTTCCCATAGTATTTCCTCCAATTAATGTTTAACAAGGTCCTAAGGAGGTGGTAAAACTATTTGAGGTGGTGTTTGTGATGGTGACACCTCTAATTATTAAGATCCTTGGGATGGTCTTGAGGTAGAAGGTAAAAAATGATATTAAAGAGGGTGCATTTGTCAAATGTCTTTTGTTGGCTTCTACTTATCTATCAACCTATACTCTAGTTTGGCATTGTACTCACTCAATCTTGCCAACACCTCCTCAAAACCACTTGCCATAGTGTAAATGTGGTCAAAGACCCTAGGTTGATGCTCATATACATGTTTAAACATCTTTTTGTCTTGAAAATGATTCTTTATTATTCCCCTAGGGTCCCACATTCTAAGTTAATCCATTTGGAAGATAAAGGCTCCTCTTTTCCTAGACATGACATCTATTTACTTTCAATCTTGTAGCGTGGTCCTTCTAATTATAATATGGAAGGGATGTAGGAGGCCCTTGTTATTTTCTTTGTGAACCCCATTAATCTCATTGATGATCTAGAAGGTGTTTTCTTGTTTAGTAAGCTTGAGTGGAAAATAGATAGTTAATCTAAAGGGTGAGGACAAGGTTCCCTTAATTCTTATCATGTTTTAGTCTGGAAAGTACAATACATCCCCCATAATCTCCATATATCTCTTAATTATGGGGTTTATGCTTGGCATGGGAGATCTAGTGATAGTCTTAACCAAGGAGGGATAGATGGCATCACAAATGAATTGCATGTGATTTATATACTTGAAGATATGGAGCTTGGAGTAATGGTGAGAAACTATGATTCTAATGTTGGGAGACTGATTCTTGATATGGGGGAACTTGGTGGAGGCCATCAAGGGATCATGTAATTAGGACATCATACAAAATTGTTTGCTAGTTTTTCTCTTGATGGATACAAATTGCCTACCAAGGTGGATACTTATCATTTCCCAAATGGTAGGGGTGAGTTATTATTCAACTAGGAAGTATACATCTAAAACCTAGATAGTGTTGACATAGGTAGTTATGTCAAATCTATAGATTATATTTAGTAAGGTCATAATAACCCTAATCCCTTCCTTAAATTGGTAAATTGAAATTCTACCTTAGAAGTCTTTGAAAACAAAGTTTCCTTGATTGAGCCAAGGTCTAAGGATGGTATCTAGGTCATTTCTGGTGGTCCAATCCTTAATTATGGTAAAATCCACATGGGATTGAGGAAGCTTATAATAACCTTCAAAGGCTACATGGGAAATATAAGATACTCTCTTGTAGGTGACATCCCTAACAATCTAGTCATCATCTACTATGCAATCAATAAAAAGAGGGGTAAGCACATCTATGTAATGAAATACCTTTAGTTTTCAATCACATAGTGGAGACCAGCCAATTTGGGATACTACTAGGTCCCTGTATCTGATGTTGATTACTTCAATTCTCCTCTTATTCTATGTGAGGGGTTATATTTCATCGATGGTGAATAAGAGCTCAAACCAATTTTTGTAACAATTATTCAATGCCTCAATGTCCAATTCTATATCTTTAAAGACTCTACCAAAATTATCCATGGAATGGTAGAGTTTGACATGTTTCCACCATTGTTTCCTTCCTACTACCATGACTTCTTAACCCATTGAAAATCCTAGCAATGACTTGATAGAAACCTCTAGATTTCTCTTTTATTCTTGAAATCAATTATCAAGTTTGAATTGCAATTCAACCACTCATAGTTTCCCTTTTTATGTAAGTTTTAGGTCTTTTGGGATTTTTAATGGAAGAGGTGACTGGGATTAAGGCTCACTCATGTCTCAAGATTTTATTGAGACTTTATTTTATACCTTTATATTTTTAGGTGGAAAAATTTTGATTTCTACTATCTTATGCATACATAGATCTTATGTGGCCTCCATTTGGCTTTTTGTCATGGCAATTTTCATATTTTTTCAATGGGGAACTAGTTATTGGCCTTTGAATTATTCCTTTTGTTTAGCACCATTAGATCAAGATCCACAACTTTAGCATAGACCATTGATTCCAATCTTGGACCTTTTATCTTACTAGTCGCTATAAGCTTCTAGTCCCATAATTATGCCACTTGGTATATTATTGTGCCATTGATCCCATATCTCCAATATTTCTCCATGTGTCAAGATTTTGGGCCTTCCAAGTTCCACTTGAAGACCTCACTCCATTTGATCTAATTTTTATGACCATGTGGAGGCCATTAGATCTTGTAAGATGCATGATGGTTATGTTCATTTCAGGGTTCAATAAAGACTTAGGTTAAATAAATTTAACCTAATTTTGTTCCAAAAAATATATAAGACCCATTAAAACTTGGAACATGGCCCCTTTTCCTAGGGAAAAATATTTATCTAACTCAAATTTGATGGTCTCACTCATGTCACAGGCATCCTCACAGTACGGAAATGATGCGTCCGTGAACATCAAATTTAAGTTCATGAAATCCTTATAGTCAAATGAAAAAATGCCATGCAGTGTTTTTAAAGATCCACCCAAGGTCATGAACTCAATATACTTTGTCAGATCAAAAGAGCAATAGTTGTTGGATCAATATATGAGGCTTCACACATGATTATCTACGTTAAATATGTGGGACCTTTGCTAATGCAATTAGGTGCAAGTAACTACCACTTGGTGACTTCTCAAAGCTTTGACCTTTCAACCTTTAGCTTGCACCATCAGATTGGACCTTATGATTAAGCATTGACAATTGGATTTCCCTTAATCATGCATCATTAGATCAAAATGTATGATTGTGGGTAGTTGGATCTTGTAAGATGCATGATGTTTAAGTTAGGACCATTAATTAATAAGCTTAGACTAAGTTTTTATTATAAGCACCCATTAGTATTAATAAATACAAAGGGTGTCTTATGAAAAAATTAGGTTAACTTGTTTAAATAAAAATGGGGGGTTGAAATATGAAGTTATAAGGGGGCCTTGCAAAGAGATTTTATGGAGTGGTTAGGACAAGGTGGAGATATTTAAAATAATATTGAAAGACTTATTATTAATTTTACATTAATTTTTAGTAATGTTAATAAATGAGACTAAGACTTAATATAAAATTAAGATTAGGTCTAAAATATTTTCTTGAATATTCCTGCCAATAATTCCCTCCAAAATTTAAATTCAAATTTTGAGGGTTCCACACCTAGGGTTTTAAACATAGGTCTTATTAAGAAGGGATCAAGGTTAAGATTTTTAAAACCACTACTAGAAAAACTTTGGTGAATCTTTTCCTAATAAAAAACTTGTATTTTCCCTAAAACCTACATTGCTTATAAAACTAGGTAAAATGTTAGAAGCATTAAGCACACTAGGATTTAAATGAAAAAATGCCTCTTATCAGAATGGATGATCTTCAAATTCTACTAAAACCTAGTACTAAGGAAAAATTGGTAACAAAAAGGTTTCCAACATCTTAAGGGTCATAATTATTATAATTAGGGGTATGTTGGCCCCAAAAAATGTTGTCTCATGGGTGAAACATAGCCAAATGTTAAAACCCAGAGACTCTAGTTTAGGTCAATAATTAGTTCATTTACTCTAATAGATCCATGTCATCATTCAAGGTCCGTTCATGGTTGAAATAAGATTTTTACCTATAAAATTGATTTTAAACTATTAGGACATAGTCATGATAAGTGTGTGCTTTGATTCCACTTACTATTTGCCTTGGGATTTAGGGAACAACTTCTAGGTTTTATGCCCTTAATCATTTACACTAGCTAGTAGGATTATTTAGGTATTTAAGGGGGTTGCTCTTTTAGTTCAGGAAGGATTGGGAATTGCTCTGCTACTATCCATCCATATATAACCCTGATAGATATTCCTTTGGCTCCACTCAAGGCCTTTCTCCACTGTCATCTAGGCATCTATAGCCTTGGTGGAGATTACCCAAATCACCTATGCTTGAAAATCTTTAGATTTTGCATTGAATTCTTATTTTTATGATCTTGTAAGATATATTTAATACTTTCATCAAGGTTGGGAACCAAGGTAGTTAGGTTTAAGGATTGTATCCATGTGTTTTGATTTCAAAAAATCCCCTGTAGTTATTACCATTGTCCCAGGCAAGGATGTCTTGTTAAATGCAAACATGGTTTTATCCTAACAGAGTAAACTTTATTTTATAAGTTAAATTCTTATTTAAAACCATATTCAGATCCCAATAATGTCTAGATTTGCATAAAACACTAGATATCTTCATTAGCCTTTATTAGTTTCCTTGTGTTATAGCACCAACCTCACACTTTAGGTTTGTGGTCACCATATGTATGGGTTTCATACTCTAATTAGAATAAAACATTGGAAATTTCAAGGAGATAATATATTTTAAGCACTAGACTACCTCTAGAAATACCAATTAAAGCCAAAAAACAAAGCAATAATAGAAAATTAAAATAACCAAGATAAGAAAAAAATAGGAAACAAAAAGGGCACAAAACAAATAAAGACAAACAAATATATAAAAACAAGACAAGAAAGAAAAGCAAAAAATAAACTAACTAGCTTACCTTTTATAGTTTCAATGATCTTATAGATTTTATTCCATGAATACCCCTGGTGGAGCTACATCAAAGTAATTCTTGAGATATTTCCCATTCATGGTCAAGGTGAGCTCTACTCCTTGAAGGTCTTTTAGCTTGAAATAATTATTTCCAAATGTGTCAGCGATATAATATGGGTCAATCCACAGAGGTGTGAATTTTCCATACTTGCCTTGGGGTTTAGATGCCTTGTCCCAAAGGACGACTAGGTCTCCTTGTCTGAATACTTTCACTTTTGAACTTTTTTAAAACCATCTCTTAACTATGGTTTGATGCTTTCTGAATTTATCAAAGCTTCTTCCCTTGCATCCTCTATATGAATGTAGTCTAGCAACCTAGACTTTGTAAATTATTGACTCTCCTCCATGTATTCCTGCATACACCTAAATGTGGTCATCTTAAGGGTGTTAATTAAAATAGGTTATTTATCATACACCAATAGGAATTGTGATGCCTTTATGGATTGTTTAATTTTGATCCTATTTACCCATATAGTATATTTAATGAGCTTGTGCCAAGACCTAGGTTTATCTTTAGCTAATTTTTTGATTGCCTTGATCAAAAAATCCATTTCCTTGGGGGTAATGTTTTGAATCAAACTTTAGATAAATTCCATTATCATAGGCATATTCCATCATCTCTATGGACACAAAATCTGAGCCATTATGACATAAATTGGGGTTCTAAATCTAGTTCAACTATGTTCTTGTAGGAAGCCAGTCACTTCTTCCATCCTGCATTGTTTGGTGGCTATTGCTTCAGTCCACCTTATGCAATAGTTTGTAGTAGTTAGGACATATGTGTGTCCCTCATAATAATTGGGTTTGATTACTCCAATGAAATCCAATCCCCATTGTGCAAAGGGCTTTTTAATCATCACTGGTTGCTAAGGCATGGCTACCTTTGGTTCTTTGGTGCTAAATACTTGACAAGAATGGCATTCCATTACATGCTTGTGAGCATCCTTGAAAATGGTAGGCCAATAGTAACCAACCCTAAGGATCTTGTGGGCTATTTTTCTTCTTGATGGATGTCCACTACCCAACTTTTCATGGAAATTAATCATGATTTGAGAAGTTTCTTCTTTGGATACACATCTTAAATAAACTCTTTCAAAGTTTTTTCTATATAATACTCTATCCTTGATCAAATAGTTAGAATCTTTGAGTCTTAGGTCCCTCTTCTACTCTCTTGTAAGTCTTGTAGGACAAACACCATTAATTAATATGTGATTCAAGGAATCATACCACTCTTTATGCTAGAAGTCTTGTTGTTCAACCTACATGATATGTAGTTTGGGGATGGTATTGTAAATCATCTACACAATTCCCTAACACCTTACCAGCTTAGCATTTTTAATCTCTATATCATAATCTTACAGGACTGATATCAACATGCCTCTACACTGACCTAATTCATTTTAAATCAACATGAGTTTTGTGGAAGGGTCTAGTAAGATAGCATGCACTTTGTTCTTGAGGATGTAATTCCTAAACTTCTTTACTACTTTGACTAGTGCATATGTTTGTTTGTTAATTAAGGAATAATTTATTTCATTATTCTTGAAACTGGTACTCATAAAATAAATTGGGTGATCATTCCCATCAACTTTATGAGTTAGGACTATTCCCATAGTGTGATAAAAAGAAAATGAGTACAAATAAAATTCCCTTGAAAAGTTTGTACTTGTCAATAATGGTGCTTGACTGATTTCTTATTTGATGCTATTAAATGATTTCTTGGAATCCTCTTTCTAATTAACCTTGGAATCCTTCTTAATCATGTCACTCAATGGTTTGACAATCTTAGCAAGCCCTAAGATGAATTTCCTCACAAAATTTACCTTGCCAAAGAATGACTTTAGTTATTTCTGACTATTTGGAAGCTCTTTCTTAGAGATGGATTCCACCCCTTCAAGATCTATGAAGATCCCATCCTTAGTGATAATGTGACCTAGAAGCTTCCCTTCAATAACACAAAAGATTATTTTCTTTGGGTTAAGATACATACCATACCTTCTAAATCTCTCAAATACTTGATGAAGGTGTGTGAAATGATCTTCCCTATTTTTAGAGAATATTGGTAGGTCATCTATGTATATTATGATGCATTTTCCAATTAGACCCTAGAAATCATGGTAAATGGCTCTTTGAAAAGTAACCCCTACATTTATCATCCCAAAGGGAATCTTTTTGTAAGCAAATGTTCCCCACTTAGTAGTAAAGGTTGTCTTGATTTTGTCCTCTCTATCAACTAGCACTTGGTTATACCCTAAGAAGCCATCAAGGAAAGACATCATGGTTGATCCTAAAATAACATGTATTACTTAGTCAAGAGAGGGAAAGGGGTAATTATCCTTTTTAGATGCTTTGTTTAGGTTCCTAAAGTCAATGCATAACCTAATTTCACCATTCTTATTTCTGACTAGAACCAGATTGGTAACCCAAGTAGAGTGCTAAATGGGAAACACAATCCTTTCATCCACTAACCTCTTAACTTCTTTATATATCATGGGTCATAGGATAAGGTTAGTAGGCCTCTTTTTCTACCTAAAGGGTTTACAAATTTCCTTGATAGGTATAATATGGGTGATAACCCTTAGATCAAAGATCTTTAGATCATCATAAGACCATGCTATTATGTCCTTTTACTTGGTGAGAAACTCCTATACTTCATTTTTTCCACTTATATGCAATCCTTCCCTACATTAACCTGATGAGGTTGATTTTAGGGTCCAAGATTCATTGCATTGTAGCCCTTCCAATTTACCATGGGGACCTTAGGATTTTTAGTGAGTTTGTCTTGGTCAAACAATATTTCTAGTGAAACCATCCCTTTAGGTATATTTTTATTTCTTAGCTAGATGATTTTGCCAATAAAATCCCTTTCATGGGTATCCTCATCATATTCATCAATAATATGAGTTTCAAAATCTCTTGAGTTAGTCATAAATTCTAGGATCTATTGATCATCATTGAAGACTTGGAAGTGGTTCACATTATTTGGGATTGAGGGGCAGGGTACTAGATCAATACTAAAGTCAAGAGAATCTTTATTAGGCATGAGTTTGGATATAATATAATCCATCCCATCAGTAGCTTTTTTTTCGTCTCTAAAGACAGAGAGGATGTTGAATGCCTCAAAAGACTCTATTAGGTCCCAAACTCTAAATTTATACCTTTTGAGGTATGACATTTTGCATTGATACTTTCTTATCACTTGGTTGACTACAAGTTTAGATTCCCCACAAACTAGTAGCTTTTTGACTTTATTTTTAATAGTAGATTGCAACCCCAAAATGAGAGCCTCATATTCAACCAATTTATTGGTGCATGGGAATTATAGTTTATAAGATGCATGATATTGTTTATCAGCAGGGTCTATTAAAACAATACCAACTCTAGATATAGAATTGAATTTAGTAGCATCAACATAAATTTTCCATAAACTATGTATAATAGGAGTGTCTTGGGAACTAGCCAGTTTTTTAGTCTCTAAGGTCAAGACTCCTAAGTCAAAATCAAGAAATTTTACTCTTTCATTGATACCATTGTACTAATTTATCATGTTTTTCATCTTTGGTACTCTTTCCACTCTTATCTAATTTGGCACACCTTTCCAAGGTAGCCATAGGTGTGAACAATCAGTAATCACATATCCATTTAGGGCCTTAGTTCACTCTCTACTTAAAAGTAGTCCATATGCATTGGGAATCTCTACTACTTGAATTTCAATATTTTTTTCACTATGCGTTCACTGGCCAAATACATGTGTATATTTAATAATTCCCCAATGACATTGACCCTTGACTTGTCTAATTGGATAACCACCTTATCAGACTTGATTGGAGTCAGTCTTAGTTGTTCACATATTCCTACAGGCATGATATTGATTGAAGCCCCAGGATCTAGAAGAAAATTAAGGAGATTTTTACTATATATCCTGACTATGAGAAGGAACAGGGTGGATTCTGCCTTGGCTCCTTGCATATTTACATTTTCACTATCAGCCTTGGGTGGCTTTCAAGGTTTTTAAGATAAAGACTCTAACAATAAGTCTCTTTGTTCATTAATTTGAGTTAACTCATGCAGGATAATATTGGCCTTGATTTTCTTCATGTCTTCAACAATGTTATAGCTAGTCTTGCTTGGTGAATCAGTACTAAAGTTGGAGGAATTTCCTTTGAGTGGCTCAAGGTCATTCCTTTAAGTAGTATCAGGAGGGGTCCCATAGTTATTAGGATTTAAAGTGGTGAAATGTTGATTTTGTTTCCTATTCCTTAGAGGGTATGTATTCAATAATTTTTATAATGCTTGAATCTCTTTAGGCATATTGTTAGGTTCATTATCTTCTTAAAAAGAGAATTGAAAGGTTTTTACCTTGTGGATCTGGTCTGAAGACTTGGAACCGAAAGCATTTGTAGCACTATCCTTGTTAGCAACCACTTCAAATGTATCTAGTTCTTCCTGAAAAGCTTCAAAAGATTTGTAGAATTCAATGCAATCAATCTCACAATGTTTAACAATAGCATGCACTCTATAGTATTTAGGCAAAGTGATGTCTATGAGATTAATGTCCATGGTTTTCTTACTAGCAGAGGGTTCATTAGTCTTGTTGTTGTTGTAGAAGTTATCATTATGAAACCTATTTCTTGGTCTGTTAAACTTTTGGAAAGTAAATTTCCTTCCAGAACATTCACCAGTATTACTAACTTATTTTTCTAATTGGATAAAATAAGTGCTAAATTTTTTAACCATCTTTAATATAGACTCATTATCACTCTTAAGGGTCTTAAAATTATGGACATGATTATTTTTTGAACCAAGAGTGGGTATTAGGGCCTTTTGATCATTAGTAAAAGATCCATTATTAGCTTGGTGAATCAAAAATCCCATTTTTTTATTAGGAGCAACATAACTAGTAAGTAAAATGTTCAAGGTTGGGATTTGATTAAGAGCTATCGTGTTTTGGTCATTATTTAGAAAAAGGTTTAGAATAGGCATTTGTGGGATAACATTGGGAATGGAGTAAGCCATTTGGCCCTGTGGTTGCATTTGATCACTGATAACCACTACCTTAGAATAGCCTTAGGCTAATGGGGCTACAACCAAGATAGATCTCTTTAGAAATATAGAAGTCATAGGATCTAATACATACTTATAGATCTCTAGGGCTGGAACATCATTAGGTTTATAAGTTCCATAGTCCTACTATACATTTTTTTGAATTTGGCATTGAAATATCTTATAAGCTCACTAGTATCTCTTTTGATGGTTGTTAACTGATGATAAATGACACAAGGACTAATAATCTTACCATATTGATCAATGCAAATGGTTTTAAAATCATTCCAAGAGGTAATGCAGTCATTAGGAAAATTAAAGAACCATTCATATGTTGCATCTTTGAAAGCAAATGGAAATAGTCTACATGCTACATCCTCAAGTATGACATTTAATAACCTCAAAGCAATTTTAAAAGACTTAACATGTTCCTTCACAGTTACAACACTAGTAATAATAAATATGGGAAAATATTTCTCAGGATTACATGGTAAATCATGGACTAACCCTTATACATTAATGGGGGAACTCCCTAACCAAGCCATACTTTGATGCAGTCTGAATGCAAAGGTCCCTTGAATAGGAGAAGTAGGTAAAGACTTGGAATGTATTCCTCTACCTTTATCAAAACTAGTTATCTAATGACTTTGTAGCTCAAGTAAAGGCTTTCTTATTTTTGAACATGATCTGGTGTGAATTCTAAGCAATTCAAGCTTAAAGATTTGATATCTTGTTTGAAATATAATGTATCAAGTTAATCTTTATAAGAAGCAAGGACTAAACATGCGCACTAGGCTAATTCTATAAATATCCATGTAAAAATGACAAAGGACATAAAATTTCCATAAAGGTAGCTTGAGGATACATCCTATTATGCAAAGATAATTGATATTTACAATTTGAGTTCGAGATGAACCACAATTTTCAAGGGATCACCTGATCTTTGATCAAACTAATCCATTATAATTTAAAATACTACATATCTTCAAATTCAAAGCTATATTTACAAGAATTAGTAATCATTTACCAAAAATTATGATATTTTCCTTAACAAAGCACAAATATATGTCAAAAACCTCCAAGACTCCGAATATTTGCACTTGGGATCAAATATCTACCCAAAGGTGTAAATATGTCACCAATTCTAGGATAATTAGTATCAATGACCCTCTTTCTAGCGATAGTGGAGCTTCTCCTATTGATGCTTCTATATGTACCATGGGTACTTATAGTGTTAAAAAAACACTACTCATTTTATAATTCTAAGAATTCAAGGAATGATTTGTATGTATTTAGTAATTATGATGCCTTTGGTGAAATATTAGTAGACCAAAGTAGACTAATCCACAAATATATATTATTTATTGGTTGGGAGCCAGCTTAGTTTGGCCTTGTTGATAGCTTCATATTCAAATGTTGAAGTTATACTAAACTAAATGGATATTTACATTGAAATTTAAGCTATAGTGAGGATATTTGTAAAAAAAAATATAAAAGAGGAGAGGGTAAGGTAGAAAGGAAATAAATGTGATTGCAAGTCTTTGCCTTAATCATTATGACAAATTTTTAGTTTCTTAAACATACATCTAAACTAATCTATGATTTAAAATACCTAGATCTCAATTTCCATTACAAACCAGGCTAATTTCTAAGGATAAATTTAAATTACAAGTAAGAATCAGGTTTACTTTTAATATTGTGTTTCTATATCTAAATCTTTGATGCACATATTTGATACAAGAAAAAATAAAGTTAAGTAACTCATGATCTTTCCAAGTAACCAAATAAATCACATATCAGAAACCTTGTAAATGAGTTAATGTAGTTCAAGAATGAAAGAAACCATTCAAATCTAAGATCTAGATAAATAATTGAGAGAAAATATACAACTATCAAAACAACTAGATAGACAATCTTTCAAAATTTCCTTTAGTTGTATTAATTGATGTGAGTATATAATTTTTCTCAAAAATATCTCTCTTTATAAAATGGTAACAATACCTATTTATAGAAAACATAGGCAATGTACTAATCATTTCTTAGGATACACATGTTTACACTACAGACAACTATCCTTGTACGACAATTCTATTATACATATGACCTCCTATGTTGAACTAACCTAAAACTATATATGCTAAAAATATAGTATATAATTATATAATAGAATATTCCATTTTTATAAAATGTATGTAGAATTAAAATGTATAGAATCTTCTATTAGGTTGGTGGTGGGCCTCTTAGCTATCATTGATATAGGATGTCCTTAACCTTAGTATGGTGTTCATTGATCATCTCAATATCTACTACAGGCTTCATAAAACATCCATTTTATTGATCCACCAATTTTTATAATTCTTTGTATTTTCTCAGCATGGCTTATTTGATGCTCCAAGCCTCTATTATCCTCTTTTCTAAATTGAATATGATATCCATTATTTTTTGGTTATCATTATTGGATTGGACATGGCTTTTCCCTTTTATCTCATGGATGCTAGCAGTGGCTCTTTGCTTGAACTCTTAATCATCAATCAACCCCATATTAGTGGGTTATGAAGATTTTATCAACATTGTTCCCGATATTTTCTCAATCTTTTTTATCAAAGATTCATCCTCCCTTATGAGCTCATTGACATTGTTGTGCCATGTACTCAATTCTTGTACCTTGTCAATAACAATGCCTAGGATGGCACTTAAGTGTCCCAAACTAATAGTCTTGAAGTCTAGGATCTATCTCTTTACTTTTATATTGATGATATTGATAATTTGGTCCTCTAAAGCCTACCACTAGATTTATAAAGCCTTAGCTACTTGAGCTTGTTACATTAAGGAATTATCCCTGAGCTTCATGGCCTTTAAGGCCATAAACATATCAAAGAAGAACTCATCGAGCATATTTATCATTTCATCAATAATAGAGAGGATGGCTTGGGTCTCAAGGTTTTTATTTTACATCCTCAATTTGGTAATTTTTTTCTTCAATCCTCTAATTCCATCCATTACCTATGTCGATTGGGCTCTAACCAGGATCTCTACATCCACTTGATGGATGGGATGTTCTCTCACTATTCATCCTCCAACTGGAGTTAGGCCTATGAAAGGTTCCACCTTATGAATGGTGAATTCTTTAGTACCCACCATAGCCTTCTTTTTGGGGATTTTCTCCAAGCTTTTGGTATTTATATTGAATAAAATGGTAGTGGTAGGCACAGTTAGTTGGGTGGCTTATATAATTTCCACTTTTATTCCACTATATTTTTTGAGAGAATCCATTCTCTTGACACCACCTCTTTTTGCTTCCACTATTCTTCTCTCTTATTTCTCCTTTATCATTTCCATAATCCATGGCTGGAGGTCTTCATCAATGTTGTTACTTTTAGTTAATTCCCATGAATAGGTTATAGTGGGAATCTTTTGTAATGTACCATATATGAACCAATCAGGAATTACTGGTCCATGAATGGGGAAATCATCACTAAATAAATTTATTTATTAGGATGGGTGGACAAAGAAGAACCTTAGCCTTTTGAAATTAGAGGATACAAGGGCCAATTCTACCTTCCTCTTCCTTTGGGTGGGTATTGTGACTAAAACCAGTTCATGTTCTTTCCCTTTTACTTTCTTAGCCTCTTCCAATTGTCCAGGTCCCTTTGTAACTTTCCCTATCTAGGTAAAAGGGTCTTCCTCTATTTCTTCCTTATCTGACCCATAAATTTATTCAATAGCCTTGAATACTTCTTCCATTGTCTCATATGGATCAAGAGCCACCATGTCTACATGTTAAACAAAATATGGTGGTTATTATGATAGACCTAAAGATGATGTTCCTTCCCCTAGTCTTTCTTCCAGTTGATACTTACTAGGGTCCTAAGGAGGTGGTAAAACTATATAAAGGGGTGTTTCTAATGGTGACACCTCTATTTGTGAATATCCTTGAGATGATCTTTAGGTAGAAGGAAGAAAATGATATTGAAGAGGGTGCATTTTCCAAAAGTCTTTTGTTGGCTTATGCTTATGTGTCAACCTATGCTCTAGTTTGGCATTGCACTCTCTCAATATTGTCAACACCTCCTCAAAAATAATTTCCTTGATGTAAATTTGGTTAAAGACCCTAGGTTGATGCTTGTATACCTATTTGAGCATCTTTTTATCTTGTAAATGATTCCTTACTATTCTTTTAGGGTTCCATGTTCTAAGTTAATCATTTTAGAAGATAAAGGCTCCTATTTGCCTAGACATGATGTCTATTTGCTTCCAATATTTTAGTGTGGTCCTTCTCATTATAATAGGGAGGGGATGGAGGAGGCCCTTCTTCTTTTCTTTTCAAAACCCATCAATTTCATTTATGAAATGGAAGGTAATTTCTTGCTTGGAAAACTTGGGTGGCACAAAGATAGGTAATCTAAAGTGTGAGGACATGGTTCCCTCAATTCTTATCATGGTGCATTCTGGATAGTACCATACATCCCCCATCATCTCTAGATATCTCTTGATGAGGGGGTGCATCCTAGGCATGGCAGAGCCAGTGATAGCCCCAACCATGGAGGGATAGATGCATTCACAAATAAATTGCATGTGATTTATATACTTGAAGATATGGAGCTTAGAGTAATGGTAAGAAACTAAGATTTTGCTGCTAGGAGACCAATTCTTGATATGGGGGAACTTGGCTTAGGCCAGCAAGGCATCAAGTAGGTAAGACATCATAAAAAATTATTTGTTGGTTTTTCTCTTGATGGCTGTGAATTTCCTATCAAGGTGGATACTAATCATTTCCCCAATGGGCGGTGTGAGTTGTTTTTCAACTAATAAGTATACATTTTAAACCCAAGTAGTATTGACATAGGTAGTTGTGGTAGATCTAGGGATTATATTTAGTAAGGTCATAATAACCCTAATCCCTTCCTTGAATTGGGCAATTAGAAATCTACCTTGGAAGTCTTTGAAAACAAAGTTTCCTTGATTGAGCCAAGGTCTAAGGATGGTATCTAAGTCATTTTCGGTGGTCCAATCCTTAATTATGGCATGGGACTAAGGGATTTTATATAAACCCTCAAAGGATTCATGGGTATTATATGATACTCTATTGGAGGTGCCATCCCTAATAATCCAGTCATCATCTACTCTGTAATCAGTAAAAAGAGGAGCAAAACCATCTATGTAATGAAGTACCTATGGTTTGGTAGCCACATGGTGGAGGCCAGCCAGTTGGACTCTTACTAGGTCCTTGTATTTGATGTTGATTACTTAAATTCTCCTCTTGTTCTGTGTGAGGGGTTGTATTTCATCAATGGTGATGAAGAACTCAAAAAAAAATTTACAACCATTATTCAATGCCTTGGGGTCCAACTTTTTATCTTTGAAGACTCTACCCAAATTTTCTATGAAAAGGTAGAGTTCAACTTCTTGCTACCATTATTGTCTTCCTACTACCATGATTTCTTAATCCTTCAAAAATCCTCTCATTGACTTGATAGAAACTTCTAGATTTCTTTTTTGTGCTTGAAATCAATTAGAAAGTTTGAATTGTAATTCAACCACTCACAGTTTTCATTTATTATGTAAGTTTTAGGTATTTTGGGAACTTTAATGATAGAGGTGACCGGGATTAAGGCTCGCTCATGTCTCAAGATCTGATTGAGACTTGTTTTTATACCTTTAAATTTTTAGGTGGATAATGTCTGAGTTTTGTCATCTTTTGCATACATGGATCTTATGTGTCTTCCATTCAGCTTCTTTTCATGATAATTTGCATATTTATTCAAGTGGGAACTAGTCATTGGCATTTTAATTCTTCCTTTTATTTCCCACCATTAGATCAAGATCAATGGATTTAACGTGGATAATTAATTGCAATCCTGGGCCTTTTATCTTATTGGTTAATAAAAGCTTCTAGTCCCATAATTATGCCACCTAGCATATTGTCACACTATTGATCTCCTCTCTCTGAGATAACTTTATGTGTCAAGCCTTCGGGCCTTCCAATTTCCACTTTAAGACCTCACACCATTGTATCCATTTGGGAGAAGCATGTGGAGGCCATTGGATCCTGCAAGGTGCATGATTCTTACGTTAAACTAAGGGTTCAATAAAGACTTAGGTTAAACAAATTTAGGCTAATTTTACTCAAAAAAGAAATACAAGACCCATTAAAACTTGGAACATGCCCCATTTTCCTAGGGAAAAATATTTATCTCACTTAAATTTGATGGTCTCTCTCACATCATAGGCATCCTTATGGATCCCAAATGACATGAATGTGAATGTCAAATTAAGTTCATGAAGTCTTTATGGTTGAATATAAGAGTGCCACACAATGTCTTCATGGAGCCTCCCAAGGTCATAGACTCAATGCACTTTGTCATATTTAAAGAGTAATAGCCATTAGATTGAGATCCAAGGCTTCGCACATGATTTTATATGTTAAATATGTGGGACCTTTGCTGATGTAGTTAGGTGTGAGTAGTTACCACTTGAAAACTTCATGAAGCTTTGACATTTCAACCCTTGGCTTGCACTATCAAATTGGACCCTATGATGCAGTGTTAACCATCATATTTCCCTTAGTCACACATCATTATATTAAAATGCATGATCGAGCATGAGTTATTGGATCAGGTAAGATGCTAGATGTTTAATTTAGGACCATCAGTTAATAAGCTTAGGCTAAGTTTTTATTATACGGCCCTATTTGTATTAATAAATACCAAGTGGGTCTTAGGATAAAAACTTAGGCTAAATTTTTTAAATAAAAAATGGGGTCAGCTTTGGAGGTTAGAAAGGGGCCTTGCCAAGAGATTCCATGGGGTGGTTAGGACAAAGTGGAGATATTTGAAAGAATATTGAAAGACTTATTATTAATTTTACATTAATTTTTGGTAACGTTAATAAATGAGACTAAGACTTAATATAAAATTAAGCTTAGATCTAAAATATTATCTTGAATATTCCCACCAAATAATTCCCTCCAAAATTTAAGTTCAAATTTTGAGGGTTCCACACTTAGGGTTTTAAACTCAGGGTTTTTTGGGAAGGGACCAAGGGATTTGGCAAACCATTGCTAGCAAAACATTGGTGAATCTTTGCCTGATAAAAAACTAGTATTTTCCTTGTAACCTACATTCCTTACAAATCCATGTAAAATTTTAGAAGCATTAAGCACACTAGGTTTTAAATGAAAAAAGGGCCACCTTATCAGAATATATGATCTTCAAATTCTACAAAAGCCTAGGATTAAAGAAAAATTGGTAACAACAAGGTTTCAAAAATCTCAAGGGCCCCAATTTTTAGAATTAGGGGTGTGTTGGCCCCAACATAAATTCCCATCCATTAAAAAATTTCACCCACAAGTAAAAGATAGACCACACAAAGCCTTAATATTTCCAATTTGAGACTTTTTACTTAGTTTCAGTATGAAAATCACTAATTGTTCATGAAAAGTATTTCTTTTCCTATAATATATTTCTCATAATTAATACATACTTTAAAAAGTGTACATTTTATGAAATGAAAATTTAAAATCAGTCCTTTACTCATTTATATCCCTTTTAGGTCTGTTAAAGTTACAATTCATATATATTGGTGGCATCTTACTCATACATGTCCATGACATAATTTTTTAGTACATGAAAAAAGTATCATATTTTTAATATCCCTCACCTTTATTTCCATTTATAAATTTTGACTCTATTATTTTTATTTTCCAAATGTAAAAAAATAATAAAAAATAAAAATATTGTAAAAATACAAAATATTTAAAATATCAAAAAATCAAGACTGAATCATGATGATACATTTAGTTTGCATAATTTTATTATCTTATTTTTGAATGATTATTTGATATCATATTTATTTTATATCACACATGTATTTCATCGGTATTCATGAGTGTTATGAAAGACATACAAATTTCACATGGATTAAGGTGTTGGACTTGCCTCTAGCCAATAGCCTTGTTAAAATGGGGCATTGTATCCATAATTCATAGTATTTATATGTGTTATCACTCCACGAATACTCTACTATTGAGTTATACAATATTTTAAAATAATGTATTATTAACATCTTGATCATACATTGTGTACATATATAGGCTATTTGATACATTATGATTGTATTGTCTATACATGGCTTAGACTACATTTATATTATATATTATTTTTACATTATTACCTATGTTAGTGCCCAAAATTGAACTAAGCAATTTTCTCCTTATTTATTATAAGTACCTAGATTTTTTAGCCCACTTCTTGTCTTAAAGTGTTCACCTGAGGTCAAGAGGTCATATTTTTGCCTTAAGTCATTAAAATTACCTTGTTTCCACTCTTTTCTTGTTGTGAGCACTTTGAATTCCCTACTTAATTAACATTTAACATTTCATTATTTTAAAAGGCTTACAGAGTGTAAAGAAAAAATAAAAAAAAGGGAATGATAGTCTTAAAGGAGTAGTTGACGTTCTTAATAACAATGATCTATGTGAAGCTCCCCTAGATCAAGCATCAGTGCTATCTAAAAGTCCATAAATACTTCTAAATAATGTCAGTGATTCCATTGTCAAGAGTTGAAAAAATGATAAGGTGAAAAGAGATAATAAATGGATGACCTAAATACCCCTTTGAAAGAAGGGGAAAATAATGTTTATAATCCTCAAACTCTCCTTCATATCCCATTATATTATCTATGAAGCATTAGAATTCAACATTTTCCTCACACCATCTTGGCAAAAGGATCCATGGTGGAAGATTAATGTCCATGTGGAGGCATCATTTAGGAAAACGTAGTAAATTTTGAAGAATGAAATAATGTTTTATAGATAGAAAAGAATTGAGACCCATAAAAGGTGAAGCTATGTGAAAACTCAAATCCAAACCATAATACATGCATACATGGATAAGATAAAGCAATGCATCTCCATGTCATAAAAGACTCTTGCAACATGGGAGGAGATAACAACAAATAAAAAATCATATTTTTATTTGTAAAAAGGATGCATGGAAGCATGGTAGAGATCAACATGTTGACTGCAAAAGGTAAAAATTACTATGGATGTATAAAGTTCCATCAGTATTTAAAAGCACCAAAATCAATAAAGTTAATTTCAAGAGAGGGTGTCAAAGTCAGTGGGAAGTATATGGTCGAGAAACAATTTCAAAATACACCCAATAGTTATATCATAAGTCTTAGGTTTAAAAATCAAGTGCAAATGAGATAGGATAACTCCACAGAAAATTGTCATGGAACAAAAACATGCTCAATTCAATTGCTAAATTTTTAATTGTTAACATGGTTCCACATCCTGTGGAAATAAAGTAAAATGTGGATGGAAAAAAATGGTGGTTTAAGTGAAATTAGCACTTAACAAATTGAAAATTATAATTTGTGCTCCCACTTCCAAATCCAATGAGGCATAGAGAACAAATAATGGGAGGGAAAAATCTAATGGGTAAGAAAATAGCTCAAATTCCCATCTAGTTAATGTGAATGGTACGCATCATTATTTAGATGGCATGTTTGGCTCCTTGTTGATAGGAATGACACTGCAATTAGATGTGGCCATTCATTTTTTTTTTACTTGCTACTAAGGAGGAAACTGGATTTAAAGTAGGTCTATTATAACTTGTTGTTTTTCCCCTATGGAATAAATCCTCTTCTTACAATCTTAGTCACCCAATATCTTTTAATGATTTTGTATTAAATGTGGGTGGATATGTGTAAGCGTAGTAAATTCAATATTATGGTTGATGATGGTAAAAAAGGGTCACTATGCTTGACTTTCCACAAACTAAATTTGTTCCTCATTACCATTCAAATACTTTATAATGTCAAGATAATAAAATCTTCCATGATTTTCATAGTGGTGCATATAGAAATTTGGTGTCCTTAGATCTAGTTATGATTGGCATTGATGTTTAAGTAGTCAATATTGTTATCATCTTCAACTTTCCTAGAAATTTAGAAACATATTTGCACGAGGTAGGGTGATATGGAAGGTTTGGTCATCTAGGTCTTGTTATAAAGGTGATCACATATAAGGGCCATTTTAATTTGTATGGAATTGAATAGGATTTTGGCACTAAAATCAAGCCAATCCTACCACAAATTTACCAATCCGTTTACTGCAGGTATTAGAATGGAGGCCTAAGTGTGTGGATGTGTGTTATGGTTGTTTAATAATTAAGTGTGATGGTTAGTCTGACATTGCATTTATTTCAAATTTTAACTTGGGAAGGTTTTAAAGTAAATTCTGTAACATACAACATGGTTTTTGTTTCTAATTCATAGGATCCACCTTGGTGCTCATGTTTTATGGCATGTGTTATGGCTATGAATTACTTATGCTTGACAACACATTAGAGTGTGATATCTTTTGTGTACAATTGATCATGGGGTCTTAATACTTGTAAACATGCAAGGAGAATTGAAATGTAGCATAATAGGCAAAAAGTGGTGGTAAATAAAAACAATCACAAATTTATGAAGATTCAAACCCTGGAGAAAATGATTTTAGTCCTCATACTTCGATTAGTGAATCTTTCAAGTTAAAATGCATTATGTAGATAAGAATAATTTTTGAGTTAATAGATCAAGTTGAGAAAGAGTTGGGTTCTGAGAATTTTCTACAGGGTACTCTTCTCAATGAGGTTTCAAGAATGGAGTTAAGTTGAAAAATCAAGGAAATTGTAATTTTCAAAAATTATAGATGGGGATCCCAAGGACCCTTGCAGATTTGGGTGGGAGAAGCAATTTGTAAAATGCAAATTTTTAAATTGTGTTCAACTCTCCCAATCTCACCAGTCAAATAAGGTGGAAGAAAATTCAACTAAAGAGGAGTTTTAGGGAGAATTAGAGGACAAATACAATTTTTCAATTTTACACTAGTGCAAATTAAAATTTTCACCTGGGTCTCATAAACCCTAGTTAACATCAGTCAATAGGTGGACATAATACTAGGGGGAACTTCCACAACTAATTATAATTTTTTAATTTTGAAAAATTACAATTTGTAGTTGGAGTTATGGATTCGCTAAAAGTAACTTTTGAGGGAAATGGGAACCCCAACTTCAATTTACAATTTTGAAAAATTACAAATTGTAGTTGGATTTTTGGATTCCCTAAAATGAAAATTTGAGGGAATGTGAAACTTCAAATGCAATTTGAAATTTTAAAAATTTGTAAATTGCAACTGGAGTTCCCATTTCTCTCAGGGAACTTCTTAAGGGTAATCCAACTATGAATTGTAATTCTATAATTTAAAATTTGTAAATTGTAGACTTTAAAATTATATAACTGTTACTAAGCTCAAAATTTCCCCAATACTAATGAATTGTAAAATTTCAAATGGGACATGGTTTTACTAAAAATGAGGAAAATTACGAATTTGCAAAAGTAACCAAAATTTCCCTAAAAGTCTAAAATGGAAAGTAATGCATTTATTCATTAAAAAAATATGGAGGAAACCCTAAAATGTCAAATTTATAAAAATCAAATGTGAAAAAAGCAAAAGTTCAAAATCCAAAGTGTTGAAAAGCAAGGTGGATCCAAAAATTAAAAATGTAAATTAAACCTATGTATTGTATTTTATCATGTTTTGCTTATTCAAGCTCATCCATGTGATAAAAATTATAGGTCTACAAATTCAAGGTGAGATACTCTAAAGAATATTTTTTAATCAGCTACGTGTTTGGAATTATCAAATGTAATCATTTCAATATCAAGTTATTTTATGGCATGGATATGAAAAAGGGAGATTTCCAGGAGGTTTCATTTTTGCAAGCAAGTGGTCAAGGTCATCATAGAGAAATTACAAAAATAGACAAATGGATTGTTTTACCTCCACCATGAATATTCTCTTTCCAACTCAATCAAAAGGCATCTCTAGCCAAGAAATCAAAGATTCATTGTAAATATTCATCATTGCTTGTAAAGGAAGATAGACGAATCATTTTTCTTGCAAATACATGAAAATTTCAAGTATCACAAAGGATTTTTCCAATTGAGAGCATCTTGGTGGGACTTTGGGGTGTTGAATATAATTTTGTAAATTTCCAAAATATAACCCCCATTCCCATATTTCAAATGGGTTTAAAAATATATAGATATATGGCTTATCCTCTATTCTAAGTTGTTTTTTGTTGTTCATTTTCTCTAAGTCTAATTTATTCAAAGTTTTGGGATCCATTACTATGTGTAGACATTATCTCCCTTGCTAAGGTGGTTACAGTTGTAAAAACATTAGGATCCATTGTTGTGTGTAGAAATTGTCTCCCTTACTAAACCATTAGGAAGATTTTAGAGCATTTTTATTATGTATCACTTGTTCAATATGGAAATATATCACCATGTTTGTTCCCATGACAACATTTACAAATAATTGTGTATGTAATGTTTATTTTCAAAGTTAATGAAAATACTTGTGTTCTTTGCTATTTCCTATTGATAAATTACAATAATATGTTTTTCAAATATTGTTGATTGGATGCTTGGGTTTGTGTTCTTTATGGTTATCATTTTGTGCATAGATCAAGGTTATAAACCCTTTCTATAGACTAGTTTTAAGATATGTTATTGAGTGACTTTTAGGGCACCCTAAGTTTATGAATTCAGTAGGAAGAACCATATGAAATTCACTCCTGGTAGTCACCATCATCGTGAATTTAATTTTTTATACATATTTTCTAAGGAATGATTATATGAATGTTTGAAATTACCCCTTCTATTTGAAGACCACCATCACACCACCATTTTTTTATAAACTACCTAATTGTTAAGTGTTATTTCCCATGTAAGTGTGTTTGAATTTTTTGCTTTAAATCCCAGCATTGAAGTCTTTTATTTGACACTTTTTGTTGAAGATTATTTAGAATGAATATTTTATTAATATACATATATGTATTTAGTGGATTATATATGACCTAGAGCATTTATTCATTCCGTGTGACAACCCTTCCTCGGTGGAGTGAACATGTTTAGTTCTACCCTAGTCATATTTATTGTTCTTTGTCCCAAAAATCCCCATATAGGTTTCATTTTAGAACCTCTCCATGTGAGAAAGATACAACTTAGGTCCTCTCACCTTGGTTCAAATAGACCCAGAAGTAGCAAGGCGTTGACCATATCCTCTATTGGTGCCTCTCAATTATTTTTTACATCTAATCCATTCTAGATGCCAAACCCTTACTTGGATACAATGACATACTAGTGGGTTTTTCATCTTTGTGTGCATTTTTTTTTAAAGTGTGTAATGCTGAGTAAAATAAATGTACAATTGGGACCCAACACTCATCTGCCACTATTACTAGGGAGAACTAAGAACCTTAGCACTTGTGTTACCAGTGACTCTAGCAGAGAGGTGTAAGTATTTCATGTTGTGAACCTTTTTGTTTTTATTTTCTACATTTGGACTATTTTTGGCTATCAACATCATAACACTCCACTGGGTATGTGTCAATAATTGAGAGATTTGATTGAACTATCATATGCTGAATTTATTGTAAAGAGCTGTGAATTTATCATGTTTTGAGGTGGTTTCCCCTAGATGAATATGAATCTAAAATTTTCATTATCTTTGATTTCATACATTATCACTAATTTCATTAAGATATGGTTTCAGTATGTATAACTACAAGTTTTTAAATGGTTATATTCTATAAGTTTGCTTCTAGTGGCAACTCCAAAACATCATCTAGTTTCAAAGAAAGATTAGTGCCCACTTTAAATATATTCATCTTTGAGAGTTATTTTGCTTGTAAATCTAGAAGGATTGAGGTCATCCTTCAAAGGTGACTCATCAAAACAACTTGTCTCACCTTTAAGTGTTCATCAAAAAAGAAAGAAAAGTTTGGAGGCCTATTCAAGAGCAAAGTGCAACTGTAAAGGACTATTTGGGATGTTAATATTATGGTAATCATAATTTTTTTTTAAATTCCAATTATTCAATACTGTCATAGTTTTTATGATAATTCAAAATATTAAAGTCCCATTTACTATCCACCTCCCTCTAAACCAGTTAAATCCACTCCTAAGTTTGATCCAATAAGTCCACCTCATTCACACCCTCACATCCCTTTGCTATTTATTCTTGAACCTCCCATTGAACCAATCATGAGACATAGGGAAAAAGATGAGAATGAGTTCTCTACATTCCAAATTCATAGATTAAGACCTATCAACTTTGATGAAATGGAAGGCTATCCTAATGAAGTCCTAAATGAAGTAAGAAACCATGTTTCAAAGTTTTAATGGAATAATTTAGTGAGTGGCAATCAACACTTGAGGGCTTTTCACAATATCATTGAATATTATAAGGTTGAGCATGAGGATGTTTTCATCAAGTTATTTGTGTACATGCTAGAAGAAGATGCTCATGAATGGTTTAATTACCTTCCCCATGGATACATTGATTTATGGGAAGAAATGAATAATGTGTTCAAAATTTAGTATGGTGATATGATTGATCCTAGATTTCTTTTGGCTAAATTTGAAAACATCAATAAGAACCCAAATGATTTTGTGTAGGACTTCAACATGAGGTTTAATAATACCATTATAAGGCCTAGTGATAAAGTTTGATTGATAAAGTATTGTGATGACTTTGACAAAAATATTTCATATTACTTGAGGGATAAGGCTCCCATGAACTTGCAGTTGGCATTCGATATGGCCATCCAAATTGAGAAAAATATAAAAGATATGGGAAATCCCTGAAACAAGTAGGCTGATGTAAAGTTGGTAAATCTAGAAAAAATATAGTCCACTAAGATAACCAACCTTGAGGAGACTGTTAATACTTTCCCTCCACTATCAAGGAAATGTCATATAAGTTGGCTAGAGCTAAGAAGGGGATCCCTCATGGGTTTACCATTCAAAAGAGATATACAAATATTAATCAAGCATAAGGAAGGCCTGATTTTCATAATCAAGATAATGATAAATGGAAGAGGCCTGCACATGATGAAATAAAGATACAAACTAGAATAGAGGGACTGGGAAAGAAGTTCCTGATCCATTGAATGCCAAAGTTAATTCTATACATTGTGATTTTGACATTGATTGGTTTGACAAATGCTTCCTTCCACATCCTTCATTTCATACTGCTAAACTAATTGATGAAGATGTAGATGACCCTGAATCTACATCTAATGATGAAGAGAGTTTGATGTTTAATTTTCAAAGTCCCCTAAGCAAGATGTTTACCTCCACATAATTGTTGAGTTCTACCACTGTTGATCAGTTTTGTAGTTTAGTAACAATGCTATGTGTCTCAACTTTTAAATTGGCTTGTGATTTTAATATGGCACAAGCATATGAATTTCCCATTTATGATTTCAAGTTCTTAAGATCATTGATGATTAAAATATATGATGGGGGAGTTTATTTAGTTGAGGATATGCTATTATTAATTAATGTAGTAGTTTCCCAAGAGAAAGAATACTAATTGAGAATCAAGTATCAAGATGTTGCTCCTCAAGACAATAGCCCTAAAAATCCAAAGGTAGGTGACACAAATAAGTAAGCTAATGAAGCTATAGTAATCCCAAATTCATCCAAACTAGCACATGTTTCCCAAGTTGCTAAGACAAGAGGTTCCTAGCTAAGATTAAAGTACCTTTGTTATCAAGTATCCCTAAGGGTGAAAATGATGTTAAAATAAACCCGCCCTTGAAGAATGCTATTAAACATTAAAATACATCCCAACCTATTCCACTTAAGACTTTAAGTGATTATATCCGAACTGAAGGTGTTGTCACCCTTCCATGTAACACTCCTCTTCCTCAGTATAGCGTGTGTGATATGGATGAAGTGTTTAGTCAACTGAAAATCACCATGAAACTTGTTGAATTATTATAAATAATTGAGCATAGGAAGATGGCATTTACGTATTTAAAATTTTGTGAGAATTCATCTATAAATAAAAATAATTTGCCTCAAATACCCCAAGAAGAAGATGAAGAATCAGAAGAGGTTATTGAACTTGATCTGGAAGCCTATTTGGGGGCTACCTTGGTAGAAAGTTAGTTGAATGTGGATACATTTTACAAAACCTGATTGATCAATGGTCTGATTGTCCATAATTATATGTTTGATTCCAGAGCTTCAAGAAATGTAATGCCCTTCAATGTCCTACATGATCTTGGAGTGAAGATCACATCTACATTTGGCAAGTGTTATGCCATGAAATTATGAGAAGTACCAGTTGTTAGACAAGTCAAAGGGTTAGTAGTTGAATTGGAAGTGCATCTAGGTAAGTATTTAAATATGGATGTGGTAGGTATGGACTACCTACCTAAGTGTAGGATGATTCTAACATCTTTTAAACATCATTTTATGTGATAAATCATGTTTATATAATTTTCAATTTTTACTAATTTTTTGAGTCTAAGAATTTCTCATAATCATAGAAATATACAAAAGATAATAAGACTATTGACTTTACTATGGAAATGAACAATATTGAGTAATAAATTTGAATAACTCTTAATTCAATTTGTGATCTCCTTCAACTAGAGCCATCACCATTTTGACGTTGAAAATAATGGAATTACATCATCCCCTTTATATTATAATCAACCTTAATGTGTCATAAGGGGGTAATGCCCAAAAAATATAATAATAGTAGTGTGGAAAATATTCTAATTTTCCATTTAACTCCAATAAAAGTGTCATTTCTGTTACTTTATTATATTTATAATGAAATGGAAATATGTTTTTGCTTACAAAATGAATTAAATAATTATTTTTCTATGAAATGATTATAAATAAATAAATAATAAAAAAATTTATAATATTGTTTCTATTTCAAATTTAAGATTTTTCCCAATAAAATACATTATTATATAAAAGAATGTTTTATTATCTAATATTAATTGTATAAAACATCCTTTAAAGTATAAATCCCACAAGATCACACCTATTCATTTAATATTATCACCATGATCAAAACCAATTATTAAATAAGTTCAAAAAAGAAATTGTTTTCTAACACACACAATTATATGTCTCAAAAAACCATAATCATATTAAATCCTAATTCTTCCCCTTCCCCTTAATCCCACCACCTTAAGTTTAGTAAGTTCATATCCCAACACAACACAAAAATATAAAAATAGCACATGCATAAAGACACAAGAAAGAATTATCAAAAATTTGTAAATAGTTATCAATTTAAATAGATTCTAGGTGTCAAATCATTATGACACACCATAAGGGTCCTATAAAAGCATAACTAAAAACTAATATAACAAAATTATGAGATCAAACTTTTGTGAATAATTTTCATCATTAAAACTTGTTCCCAATACACATAATTTTCATCATTAAAACTTGTTCCCAATACACATAATTTTCATTCACTGTTACCACTATGTACACATAAATTTCATATATTTTTGTTGAATCATTATATAATATTTATAATTTTACATTTATATCAAATAAAATATAAACATCTATTTCAATTTACTTAATAAATATACCCTTTTATTTGTTGTCATTTAAACTCCAATCACCTTCATATTTATGGTACTTATTAATATGTTCATTAAGTGTAAAATTTAATTATGAAATAAATTATTTTTTTAATTAATTATTAAAAAAAAAATGAGTTTGGTTATGGTCTTATTATCTAAAAATAAATAGATCATATAGTTATTTATTAATCATGATATTTAGTTATGAAACCAAGGTATAAGTATCACTATAATTATACAAAGAGAATATCAATGATCTTTGAGAGACCCAATTTCCTTTTTAGATCCATTCAATTGTAAATTTGAAGAAATATAAAATAATAAATTATAGGAATGGAAATAAAAATACAGCTCCCAAATTTCATCTTTTAATCCATTAGATAAAATACAAAGGAGTGGAAGCTAAAATGTGGTTCACAATGAGCTAATATTCTCTTTTGAAAAATCATCATATGGAATGTTTTCTAATAGTAAAAATATAAAAAATGATTTTATTTAAAAATTTTAAAAGAGAGCTCCCTTAAGCTCTTAGGAGAATTGTAACGAAACCCCACCCAAGATCCATAGTTAATCCTAAGAATGTTTTTGGTACACCATTTATTAACATTCATAACTGATCAATAATATATTTAAAATTAATAGTGTAATAAATTATATAAATTTTATATTAATCATCTCAATATAATTTAATAGATAATCTGAGTAACTCTTAATGAGTTAGATAACACATCCAAATATAGAATGATTGTTAATAATTTAACAAAATCAATATAAATATGAATTAGCATAACTATACCAAATTAATCATTCACATTCAAATCAATTCTAATCTATTCATAAATATATTATAGATCTTAATAGTTATGTATGAATATCAAATTGATATATATCATAAGTCTTAGCAGTTATATATGAATATCAATCTTAAAATAATCAAAAAGAAAAAAAGAGAATAATATGATGGATGAATGATAAATATAATATGATTATTAATGTTAAACATTATTCACAATAAAATAATTAATATTTAATAATATAAAAAATAATAAGATTACTTCTCAATATCTCAAAAAAAATAAAAAAGAAGAAAAAAGAGTATACATCACGGCCCCCGTCCCAGTCCTCGTCCCGGCCGCCTTATTTTTAAAAATAAAAATAAAAAAAAAATTAAAAAACAATTTTTGTGCTCATTGAAAAGAGGATTATCAACACAATAGTTCAATATGACTACAAAAGTCGAGATTAAATTCATATCATTATATCAATTACGTGGTTGACAAGCTACTCAAAAGAATAATGTTGTTAAACAACCATTATTAACCATGATTATATCGAATAGTAATGGGTTATATAAATTGGGGCTCGACATTATTTATATAAAAAGTTCAAGCGACATTTATTAATCTTACTTAATGTCATAATTAATGCATCATTAATGTCAAATCAGAAAGTTAATTAAGCAGGAGGGTTATACAGCGGGCGAAGCCCGTAGATTCGTCTCGAGTCACGCCAAAATAGCATATTCCTTTGCCAGCAGCTTGGTTTTTGTACGCTGTTGACAAATCGATCGCTGGTTAAGCAGGTCCGTGGCATAATGCATGTGACTCGTGGGTGTGTGCCCTAGCCAACGTGTCTTACCTGGGATTGCTCTCCTTGCTACATCTTTTTTTTCGGTTGGGGAAATTGGAGATGTCTCTTCGCTGCGGATCATACATTCAGGTATTTCAAATTTGTTTAGTCTGATTTGATTTTAGACATGATTTTAATGAATAAAAATAAATAAATGTTGTGTTTGTGGATTGGATTTTTGTAGGAAGCTCACCAGGGAATTGTTTTTTGAAATTCTAAATCCTTCACTCACCTGTCTTCTGATAAGGTATGCTTCTGTTTTGTGCATAAAAAGTCAGTAGTGTATGGAAAGTGTCAGTAGTGTATGGTAGTGTATTTATTAGGTGAAAAAAAATCTTTAAAAAATTAAAAAATAAAACTCAAATATTACCTGAAGGACTGCTTGATGCTCTGACTGCAGCAAATAAGGCCTCCCTGTAGAATGACTCTTCTGATTCTCCTTATTAAAAAAAATCAAAATCCGCTGTATACTGAGCCAGAGCCCTTCTTAAACTTTACCATGCCCTTGCCCGTCCTCCCATGTCACATCCAGGCACCGCCTGAAAAAAACACAAATCATTATATTCATAAATAAATGTAATTAAAAAAGTATAAACTATATTTTGCGAGCATATAGGAAATGGAAAATCAGTGCCTTGGAGGATGGCTAAAAACATTTCCAGATATGAAGATACACGCATATTGTAGCCTTTTGAAAGCGCAGAGGGGCTTTCTGAGTCCGTCGAAATCCTTGACTGCAATGGAATGCGGCTCCGCTTGAGTTGAAACAGGTGAGATAAAACGATCGGTGGCGATGTTGCTCTTGGGCTGAGTGAAAGAAAAGAAAATTACAGAACTTGATGTGGCAACAATGTTATTGCTGTTGGAAGAAAAGGGTGGTTCGGGAGGTTCGAAACCTGCCCCTCCTCATGGCGAAGATTAACGGCACGGCACAGAGGAGACAGCCGCAGAGAAGGCTTGGGCGGCGCAGAAGAAGCCAGCTTCCCCCAAACTATCACCATGCAAAACCCGGAATATGCAATGGTATTGTAGATCCCTCTGGAAGCTTCCGATTTAGGCTTTCTAATTTTAAATTGCCATCTGCCCATTGACGTGTCCAGTAGCGTACTTTAATATATATTTTTGTTTTTTTATTTATTATTTCTTAATATTTACGTGTATAATGTTTCTAAAATAAATATATTATTATTATTAAAAAATAAATAAAATTATAATATAAAATATTATTATTTATTTTACATAATGATAATTGATGATTATATAGAATAGTAATATTTATTATTATTATATATTATTTAAATGATATATAAAAATAATATTATTAAATATAAATATATGTAATAATATTATAATTAAAATAATATTTAAATTATATGTGTGTGTGTGTGTGTTTTCATAAAAAAAAAAAAATTATTATTATTATTATTATTATTATTAATAAAATATCATATTATTATAAAAAAAATTATTATATATTTTTGAAAAATTTAATATTATATGTTGATTACATGATATATACGAATATTACTATTCTGTATAGTAGATAAAAGTAGATGTATATTATTTTATATTTTTAATATTACTAAATTATTCCAAATATGTAATAATATATTTATATTTATATTCTATATTATTAGATAAATATATATTTGTAATATATTTATATTTATATTCTATATTATTAGATAAATATATATTTGTATTATATTTATATATATATTCTATATTATTAGATAAATATAAAGTTATATTTATAAATGATAATTTTAAAAAATAGTATTACAATATAAAAGCTACGTATGAATTTTAGATATTATAATATATTTATTCTATATAATAGGTAAATATAAAAATGTATAATAAAAAATGATAATTATATATAATAGTATACTAATATTTATTATTATATATTATTTATATGGCATATAAAAATAATATTATTAAATATAAATATAAAGTATATGTAGTAATATTATAATTAAAATATATATATATATATATATATATATATATATGTTTGTTCATAAATTTATTATTATTATTATTATTATTATTTAGTATTAGTAATAAAATATCATATTATTATAATAAATATTATTATATATATTTTAAAATTTTAAAATTATATATTGATTATATGATATATAAGAATATTATTATTGTGTATAGTAAATAAAATTATATGTATATTATTTTATATTTTTAATATTATTAAATTATTACAAATATGTAATATATTTATATCCTATATTATTAGAAAAATATAAATTTATATTTATAAATGATAATTTAAAAAACAAAATTATAAATATTATATATTATTTATATAATATAAATAAACACTATCTTATATATTATATGTTTTAATATATTAAATAAAAATAGATATATACTCATAAAAAAGAATAATACAGCAATACTGTTGTAGGAATATAAATATAACATCATCGACTGACCCTGTGATTCCAATTAAATCATCCCTGTGAATTTACAATTTATTGATGAGCTGTAAAACCGTTTTAAACTAACATTTTTAAATTGATAGGTAGCCTATATATATATATATATATAATAAATTTTATCTATACTATTTTATATAAATATAAGTTTTAATTATTTATTTATATTTATTAGACCTCTTGGGGAAGTTTAAATTAAAATTATTAAAAAAGACGTCTAGTCCATTGAATGTTTGTGATCGTATATATAAATAAAAAAATTCCTGACCATAAATATTTACAGCTCAACAAATACTAAACCGTGAATGTTTGGTCTAATAAATATAAATAAATAATTAAAACTTATATTTATATAAAATAGTATAGATAAACTTTATTATAAATATAAATAAATAATTAAAACTTATATTTATATAAAATAGTATAGATAAAATTTATTATATGTGTATGTGTATGTGTGTGTATATATATATATATATATATATTAATATTTTTAAATATTAAATATTTATTATATTAAACATATAAATATTATACAATATAATATAATTATTAAATAATAGATTTATTTTATATATTAAATTAAACTAGATAGTATACATAACAAAGTAATCCACAATGATGAAATTATTATTTGGTGTATGCCTTTTTTTAAAGGGATAAACGTTAACCTTCTTGTTGAGTTTTATAAAATAGGTGTTTCTTCGTTTAGGTTATTTTCTTAGTGTAAAGGGATTTACAAATTTATATAGTATATATGAAATTTATATATTATAATATATTGACTCAAAAAATTATGCTAACATTGAATCTATGGGTTAAAGTAGGATTGGTTAATGGAGCTATTAGAGAAATTGTAGACATCGTCTACAATTTAGATTCAAAGCCACCCTTCCTACCCACATATGCAGTTGTTACATTCAACAATTACTCTGGCCTCGCATGGGATGAAAAGAATATTACACATGTACCAGTCACTTCTTTATTTAACCTTCGGCTTTTTTTGCACCATGGGGCAATTGCTAGTTTTAATTTGACGTAGAATAGTGATGAACCAACAAGTAATTCATCCAGATTTTTTAGATACATCCAAACATATAATCATTTTTTTTAGTTTATATATTTTTCGTTTATTTAAAATCAAATGCGAGGTTTATCCAACATTGAGTTGTATGGTGGAACATGTCACAATGCACAAGGTTCTATGGTGAAGGATACATTGATTTTTTAGGCTGTGACCATAATGATTGTTAAAAATATGTAAACAATATATTATTATCTAATCAATATAGAATAGTTCATAAATAACCTTATTGAAACATCATAGATGTGAATCGGTGTAATAATATCAATGTTTTTTCATTATTATTAAAGAAATATAATTATATTATATTATTTATTATAATAGAATTTATATTAAACTCTTAAAATAATTCTCACACACACACACACATATATATAAGATTCATAAATCTTTATTATTATAATTAAAGATATATAACACAATTGATTAAAAATATTTAGATTTATTTAGTTAAGCACATGTAAAAGAAAACAATATAATTAAACAAATATTGCATCTTCGTGATCTTAATAAAACAATTAGGGTTTTAATGTGGATAAATTAACCATGACATTTTCGAAGATTAAATGGCCAAGATGATCTATGCGCTTTCGACTCATTGGGAAACATATATCTACAATAATTAATGGATACCATATAGGAGATCAATAATAATATTCAATGAACTTGCCAAAAAAATTTTTTTTTAACTAAATCAGCCATCTAAAATTTATTTAACATAACTAGATTCATTGTGTGATAATGTTCATTGAACTATTATATTAAACTCAGTACTTATTCTCCACTATGGTTATTCATCTAGCAGTACCCTTATAAGTTCAATATGTTCTTAGTTCTATTAAAATTACGAGTCAGTATTTCGATTCAAGATAGTGTTTTCTCCGTTGTCAATTGCAGGAATAAACTATTATCTAATCCTTCTTCTCTTCCTACTCATTGTAATATCTGAATAAAAATGAACAACATAGTCAAAGAAGGTAATGAAAGACTATAACAAAAATTCCAAGATTCAATGGATATGTCAGCATCATACTTAGGTTAATTAAGTTATTCATCTACCATAAGGTGATTTTGCAACCACTTCTCAAGTTCCTAAGATAACAGCTATTTATCACCATCGTTTGAGGTTTGAATTTGGATTATAAAACATCTTATGTTACATAAAAAATTGTCCTTCCAGCCCATTCTTAATTATTTACAAAAATTGAATCTTTAAATATACATATAAACTTATATAGGAATATATAGTATAAAATTATTATTTTATACATATAAAAATTTCCAATGAAGGCAGTGAGAGATGTATCACTTATAATATTAATTATTTAATTTTTAGTGTGAACTACTGGGAGATTTTAATATTTTAATTTTAAGGATAGAGAAATATTCATTTCTTCATTTTTTGAAGTTTCAAATTTAATTTTATTATTTTTATTTCATGTATTTTTCTGAAAATTATATTTTAATAAGTATATATGACAAGTTGTATTTACTTTGGATGTTTTGTTTTATTAAATGTTCACAATCATCAATTTGTTTGACAAATTTAATGTTATAAATATTAAATATGATATCTTGAAATGTTTTTCAGGGATAATAAGATTAATCTTATCAAATAAGGCCTTCATTTTATTATTCTTATTTCTTCCATTGATTCGTACTTTTTAAATACAATTTTTATTTTTTAAAAATAGCTTTTATTTTTTGAGATGTATTATTATACTCCCTACTTTATTTAGATATACCTTTCACAAATTTGTTAAGTGATTTTCACTTTTAGTAAATATTAATATAGAAATTAATTTAAATTATAAATGAACAAAAGAAGTAGGGATTTTAATTAATACATGATTTTTATTTTGAACAAAATTAAATAATAACTTCTATGTGCTGAAATAAATGATGACAGGTTTTCATGTTTTAAATGAACTCAGTATATAAAATATATTCAACCCAAATGTTAAAATTATCATTTCATTTATCCTGAAAAAATTCCATGCAAAGGCAATAATTCCCAAGCTGTAAATTTTGGTCCATTTTTACTCGTTAATAACCTATTTCAATTTCAACAAGTAAAAATTTACGTATAATGCACAAGTTTGGTAATTTAAATCATTTATTCCAGATAAAACTCAGCTAGAAAACTAAAGCGCATAGAAGCGGGTCTTAAATAATTTATAACAGTTAACAATCATACTAAACTGACTATATCTGAGATTCAATATATTTATGACAGGCTTTAAGATGAATTAATATTCTATGAAGCTTAAGGAATAGAGGATGACATATACATGATGAAAATTGTTTAGATTAAATTAACTTCACATTTGATAATTGGTGTGGATATTATTTTCGGATATATTTGGAGCTCTGGGTCTCCTCTTAGTGAAAAAGGAATTGATTAGGATTATAAAAAAGATTCCAACAAAAGAAATCTAAAGAGGATTGTGTCTCCTCCTAGTTGAAAACAACCGATCAGGTGTACAATGAGAACCCAACATAAAAGAAGTAATCAAATATTTTGCATGGATCAAGACCAGTAGAGGAAGAGTGAACACTATAGTTTATTGGTGTGGCAGCCAGCGAGTTTTGGCTGGACCGAAAACTACGCTGGACATAGAAGATGTTTAGGCCTCGGGAAATCACCAGTTTCCCCAGATGACTAACAACTCGATTTTTACTGGATGGAGAACCAACCTGGATTCAATAGGAAGCCTTGGTCTTTATGCGATATCTTCTATTTTTTAATGGATCAAAATATATTCTGAACTGAAAAGAGTGGAAGGCCTAAATCTTAGAACTAATCCCTCTGATCCCATGTAGGGAAAGAAACCCCGTAGAGTCCCTAATGGGACCCGACATAAAGATAGCATCCATCGGTTTCAGATGAGTCAACAATCATCTTGGACTAAAGGAGTATGAGCTCTAGGACTCTAAAATAACCACCACCAACTTGGACACATATAAAAGTCCAGTTCTTCCGATAACCATCAAGATCCCCAAGAACCCATTCCCTAACTCAATCACTACCAAGAAAACCGCAATAATTAAGAATATGACCCTTTCAAATTTAAATTGGTATGGTAACCACTCTAGACTAAAAGAGCGTGAGGCTCAGGTCTATAGAGTGACCAACAATCAGAGTTCCTTTAGAGCCTAATCCTAGTATAAACTGGAGGATCCCCACTTGGATCCCTAGAGCATTTTCAAGATGGATTCCAGAAGGAATCCACAAAACATTCCATCTAACAGACCATTTTGACTGGATTTGGAACCAACCTAGACACAACCAAAAGTCCAGATCTAAAAAAATGACAATCCGATTAAAAAACTTTCTAGGTCCCATATGAAATTTGGCTTAAAAAAAACATTTGAAAAAACAAATCAAGAGAAACCTACTAACCATGACAGTTTAGAATAGGTCCTCAACTCAAAATAGACCTGAAACGCCTCTCCACAGAGAGATTCTAAAAACTTAAGGCAGGTCCACCCCTAAGTAGGCAACAACAAAACTTGCACAAGGCTTTCTCCATTTCCAAGTTCCAGCAACCAAAGATAAAAGTTAAAGAGCGTCCTTCCTTCCATTGTTGGAAAATGTGGCCATAGCCACGTAGGTACTCTAGCCTACCAACACCATTAAATACACAGAAGACCAAATCCACAACCAGATTAGCTGTCAACCAATCTCCAGCTCTCTTTCAACCATCACATTTCGGTGACTTTGCAGCATATTTAATTATTGCATATCCTATCTAATAGATCCGTTTCTTTAACATATTTAATGTTGTTTGGTGGGACTTATCCATGCTCAAAGACTTCGCGACTTTTCAAGAATATCTAGATCCTTCTGAGGAATATTATAAATATATGTATCTGCTATGTTTTATGTATGCACAGAAGTGCATCCCAACTAAAGTTGGTAGGATCAATGAGCCTCAGAACGACCATTGAATCTAGTTGTGAAGGCCTATAGAATGGCCATTGAATCTAGTTGTGAAGGCCTACAGAATGGCCATTGTGTTATGAGGATGAGCGCTGAAGCTCATTAAAAGAGTCTGTAATATGAATCTCATTAATAGATATAGTTAGTTTGTTTTTACATGTCTTTGCAAGTTGTTTGAGTCATGTTTACATCTGTTCCGCTGTGTTGAATGGCATCACAGTCTATCTGTAGGCAGTTTAGTTTCTTTCCAATGGTATCAAAGCTGTAAGGATTTGATCCTGTGAAGATCGTAGGAGATAAGCCTTCAGATCCATTGGCACATGAGGTTGAATCACCTCATGAGCAAGAGTAGTTTGCATTTAGTTTGTTCGTTGAAAAGGATTATCCCCTTTGAAGAGAGGAGGCAGAAGCCTATGTTCGAGAGCCGATGGAGGAGATCCGTTGAAATTAGGCAGACCATGGGAAGTCATGAGTGTAGACCTAGTTTGGAGGAGCAGAGAGAAGATCGTTGCAAACCCAGGAAGGGAAGACCAGAGATGAATCACTTTTTTAAATAAGTGGATCGTAGAAGAGAAGAATGTTGTTATTATCAAGAAGATCACACCCTGCATGGTAGAGGATGGTTAACTATGTCGTGGGAGATAGAAGCATGACGAAGAGAGTGCAAAAGTGTGGTCAGACTACTCCAAATATAAGAAGATGCTCTGAAGATGCATCTAATGCCAAAGATAAGAGGCATCGAATGTGTTCAAAATCAGACTGAAGTCTGCATGGTGGTGGTATATTCCACATATAAGGCGATGTATTTCTCAAGACAGTGTATTCCGCATGGGAGGCAGTGTTAAAAATTTAGAAAGGTATAAGTAGTTTTTGACCAGTTTTCAACTTAAGGGGGAGAATGTCTACTACTCCGAAGATGCATCTCTTGAAGAATACTGCGGTAGTCTAGAGTAAGGGTGAGTGTTGGAAAATGTGGTCGTAGGCATGTAGGTACTCTAGCCTACTTAATGAACATGCCAAAGACCAAATCTTTAACCAGTTATCTTTCTGTCACATCTTTGTGACTTTAGCATATCTTGGTGCATACTTAATCAATGCATATCCGAGCTAATAGATCTTGTCATTAAATACATTTACTGTTGTTCGTTGAGCTCATTGATTGAGCAGACTTCTCTAGAGACTTCCATAGACTGCTATAAATGGAGGTCGGATGTATTGTGTTAACCAATGAATTCTGGAGCACCGTAGATCTGGCCAGTTCATTCCACCAGCCTGCAGTGCTAGGTGTTGAGAGCAAAAGATCCTACTTGTATGACTTGTGTATGCATAGAAGTGCATCACAGCTGAAGCTGGTAGGATCAATGAGCCTCAGAACGGCCATTGAATCTAGTTGTGAAGGCCTATAGAGTGGCCATTGTGTTATGAGGATGAGCGCTGAAGCTCATTAAAAGAGTCTATAATATGAATCTCATTAATAGAAATAGTTAGTTTGTTTTTACATGTCTTTGCAAGTTGTTTGAGTCATGTTTACATCTGTTCTGCTATGTTGAATGGCATCACAGTCTATCTGTAGGCAGTTTCATTTCTTTCAGACCCGACATAAAGATAGCATCCATCGGTTTCAGATGGGTCAACAATCATCTTGGACTAAAGGAGTACGAGCTCTAGGTCTCTAAAATAAGCACCACCAACTTGGACAGATATAAAGGTCCAGTTCTTCCGATAACCATCAAGATCCCCAAGAACCTATTCCCTAACTCGATCACTACCAAGAAAACCACAATAATTAAGAATATGACCCTTTCAAATTTAAATTGGTATGGTAACCACTCTAGACTGAAAGAGCGTGAGGCTCCGGTCTATAGAGTGACCAACAATCAGAGTCCCTTTAGAGCCTAATCCTAGTATAAACTGGAGGATCCCCACTTGGATCCCTAGAGCATTTTCAAGATGGATTCCAGAAGGAATCCACAAAACATTCCATCTAACAGACCATTTTGACTGGATCTGGAACCAACCTAGACACAACCAAAAGTCCAGATCTAAAAAAATGACAATCCGATTAAAAAACTTTCTAGGTCCCATATGAAATTTGGCTTAAAAAAAAACATTTGAAAAAACAAATCAAGAGAACCCTACTAACCATGGCAGTTTAGAATAGGTCCTTAGCTCAAAATAGACCTGAAACGCCTCTCCACACAGAGATTCTAAAAACTTAAGGCAGGTCCACCCCTAAGTAGGCAACAACAAAACTTGGACAAGGCTTTCCCCATTTCCAAGTTCCAGCAACCAAAGATAAAAGTTAAAGAGCGTCCTTCCTTCCTCAAGTATGATTTAAAACTGAAGCTAAAAGGTTTCGTACCAATTCAAGACTTGTTATTTCTAAGGCAACATGCCTTAAACAGATTAAAGTCCCTTGCCGCACCGCCATAAAGAAAATTCGTTTTGCAAACATGAGCCCAATCTAAATCAAACAGGGCACAAATTTTACTAAAGGAGCTACCACAACAACTGAAAATATTACCCAATATCTCGAAACTTTCGCTCTGATTTTTTGGTAATATTGGTCAAACCCCTGCCTCCCAATGGCCCCAGGGCAGTCGTCGGATGTCTACGCTTTCGAGTCATAGAGATCGGGAAAGGGACCAAGTAGACAAGACTTTCCTTCCCAAAGTCATCTCCTTCGCAAGGCTGGTTCTGACAGTTGTAACTAACCAAGTTCTGTGAATTCATGAAGAAGCCGCCATCAAAATCCCAGTGCTTATGAACTCCAAGCAACCAGTTCCTCTTCCAACCGAAAATAAATGGAATAGGACCAGATCTGGCCCTCCATTGAAAAAAAAAAAATCACGTCCCCTCAAGGGACAAACACCATCAAGTGGAAACAACCATCCATAAAAGATATTTGGGAAAAGATAGGACGGTGGCCAACCTAACCACTCGTTGCCCCATTCTTTGGTAGATGCGTGAAGGCTGAGAAACGTTCCAGCCAATGCCATCAAAATGGCAGAGGAAGAGCACGAGGGTAGGTGAATCTTTGCTGCTTTCCTGGCAATAAATGGCATCCTCACAGTTTCTGCCCAGGGCAATCCGAGCCAAAAATTCGCCCATCTCATCGGTATCTGGTTCCTCCCAATCTCCTTCCTCGCTCTCCTGGCCTTCCCGCCCATGACCAGTTTCAAGAAAATGACCGTTTCCTCCACTCTTCTCCGCCATCGTTCTCTCATTAACCATACTTACGGAAAATTGTTGTTAAACAATAATTTAATTAAAATTCATGCCTACTAATGGCCCCATCCCATGTATGTCTAAGATCCGAATTTCAAGATGACACTTGGTTAAGACCAAAATAAGGATATTCTTAACAATAAGGTCATGGTTCAGCATTTTCGCTAATGTCAATATTTTAAGGTCCACCAAACCATTGGACAATATGGGTATCGTGCCACATTAGGCTTTGAAAAAAAGTAAATTTAAACATCACTATATGTAACAAACATTAACTATATAATTTTCAATACATCTTAACTATTCATGTACAAGAGTGTCCCTTCATCCATGGAAATAAGTAAGAGAGAACATGACTAGTAACTTTGTTATGGGGGTAACTAAGATCAAAGAGTAAATCTGATAACATGAGTAGTAACTTTGTTATGGGGATGGTTAAGATCAAATAATAAATTCTAGTAACTTTGAGAACTTTTGTCTAGAGACATTATCATGTTGGAGATATTATCATGTTATTAGGAAAAATAATCGTATAATGATAAAGGTTATATGGAAACTTTTCACAATATACTTTCGCAGTATGTGTGTGTGGGGATAATTATTAACGTCTATGGGATAAAATTAAAGATATTCGATACATTAAAAGGGATATATTTCTATTTAATGATAATTGTGAAAGTTCTTTGAGAGAGCCATAAATCCAAATGGTAGCTACCAGGATGGATGAATACTTTATAAAAAAATATTATTTAGAAGATGAAGGCCATGATTTAAAATGATAAAAAGAAATCACTAAAAAAATATTATTTAGAAGATGAAGGCCATGATTTAAAATGATAAAAAGAAATCACTAAAAGGGAAGAAGGCTGGTGAGAAATTCAAATAAATGTGGATTACAATAGGAAAACAGAGTCAACAACAGAACAAGTAAGAAATAAATTTAACAAAATAAAAGTTAAAAGATAAAATAATTGCCACCAAAAATGAAAAAGACATATCAATATGCGATAACCATTTTTTATTCAAATTTTATTTTTCCAAATATAAGGAAGTTGTTATTGAAATAAATTGTGAACTTAACTCTCGAGAAACAAATTATTTTGAATAGGTATCCCAATGAATAAAATAGTCAGCTAAGATTGAATAGATTGAGAGAGAGAGACGCGCACACAAAAAAAAATACACAAAATATATTTGTCACTTAGAGTGTGATATTAAAAGTGGAACAATACAAAATTTTTAGGGTATTGAGAATTGTTTGATTGAATTATATTTAGTGCAAAATAAATATTTTTCAGCGATGAGATTAGGGGTTTTCTCTACACTTATGTTATAATTATTCATTTGTTTTGAGTTTTATATATGGAAAGGAAAATATTAAGAATAGTATGTTTATTTGTTATTTGATTTTGGAGTTTCCATTATGGTTAAACTTTTTTTTGTTGGTTATGAAGATGAACAAATGAAGAGAGGGAGATTATGACATATCCTCTATTTCAATTTCAAATTATAGTAAAATAGAACCATACATTAAGTATATATTAATGCGTGTTTAATAGCTTAATGATTGCTCGATGCGTGGAGAAGAAAAATGATTCTTTAGTATCCCCTTATGGAAACATTCCACTACCCATAAGGGTAGATGAGTAGATCATGGTACCAAATAATCTCTTTATTTGGGATCTCCTAATGATCATTTCAGGACCATTGGATAAGTGTGTGAATGTCATAAATTATTTGCACATATTATAAACCCTTATATTCCATTAAGTTTCATGGTTAAATAGAAATTATGTTCATAAAATAATATTAAATATGTGGAATGCATGATTATTGATAATCATTGAGAAGGAAGTAAAAGAAGATTTATATCTCAACTATACAATTTAACGTAAAGATATTTATTTAATAGAGATTGTAAAATCCTACTAAGCGTATAAGGTTACCTTCATGCTACACATTTTCATTTATAGACAAAATTTCCCGTTTTATCATCATAGGACCCAAATGGATATCAGGCCACTAGTACGCGAATAATTTGGAAATAAGGGAGAAACAGATCTGTGTGATTCTAAACACATTTGTGGAGATGGCTTATTATGGAATAATTCTGATAATATTTACATTTTCAAAATAAAACATGATATAATTATTTTAACCTTATAAATTATAGATTTGAAAAAAAGAAAAAAATTGTATAATGGTTATAACCTTATATTTAACTCTTAACTAGTGATTTTTTTTATTTTTTATTTTTTTGCAGAAAATAAACCACACATGTAAATAAAAATCTTACGCTACTAAAATAATATCGATATCGTGATAATAATATATTCCTCTTTAGTTTCACTTTAACATGCTCAGGATATATGAATCCTGAGTGAACAATAGGTGTCTTAGCAAAGGACATAAATGATCGTGATGAAATTACCTACTTTTAATCTCAAAAAAAAAAGGGGCATGAATGATCTCTATTTCAGTTATTTCTTATAGTTTTTAGTTTGAGTTAAAACCAATTATCCATTTTATCCAACGTATGTAGCTTCTATGTATACTTTCATTGCAGCTATAAGAAATCACCTTAAATAAGTTCTGTGTCAAGTCTCCGACCCAATCAAATGCATATTTAGGGCTTTATGTAAAACGTGAGCCATCTTATATAAGCATTTTATGAAGAGAGTACCCTAAGATAATTGCATATATACTTATAATGTTAATCAAATTGATTATGATAATATAAACTTGCTCATTGTCCTTGAGTTGAGCTTAAATGTTGTACAAGTGATAATCTTCTTAATATCCTTCGCATAATTAACTGTGATATTTGTATAATCATTGCACTAGTTTACCTACCGAATTAGTTTTCAAACCATTTATTAACAATGTCATCGCTTTTTTTAATCTTTTAAGAAAATTTAAACATTTTACCACCACTTACAACCATTTCTTATTAATTTATTTTCACCATGTAGGTTCATGCCACTAAGATAAATCATACGACACTAAGTAAAACATTTAACACATTTAAAATGATACTTTGTGATCACTACATGAGAACCAATAATCTATATATTTAGTGATCCTTTGAGCTGTTTTGAACCCTATGTACCTCGCAACCAATGTGCAAACACTATGGGCTTATGCACTTTTATAAAATATTATAAAATGTATTAATTTTAAATCTTACTTCGATCAAAGTATATTATAAAATGAATTAAGAATGCATAAATCACAAACTCTCGAACTTGATCGAAGTAAGATTTTGTGATTATCACAAACTCTCGAACTTGAACTTAATCAAAGTATATTATAAAATGTATTAATTTTAAATTATGTTTTATTTTATAAAATATATTACTTTTGAAATGTGTTTTATTATGTGAGATTTAATCACATTATTATAAATATTTGTGTGGAGGAACACATCGAATATGATGATCATATTACATGACTAGGAAAATATGGGTGTATCTTATAAAAACTACCTTATTCATGTTTAATGAGGAATTTAACTAATATTAGTTTAAACGGGGTGAACGGATATGTGGAAACATTATATTATGTGAAGTGTCAATAAATTTTAATTTAAAACCATATACCTTGTGAACCATATGAAAAAGTGATCTATGTGGATGTAGATTACATGAATAACAATAATATTTGTGGAATTTGTGACGCCATTGACTATGTTGTCTATGAACATTCAATCCATGACCTTGGTGAATGTTGAGACAATTTATGCATTTTATTTTATTTTAGGATAAAAAATACTCATGATTTTGAAGTGTGGATTTTTTTAATAGACATGTACTATTGTATTACTTACATAATCATCAAATGATTATTTCCTTTCAATTGTTTTACATGGACGTATTACAATTATTAATAAAAACATAGAAAATTAGGTGAGATTGATTTAGGTGTCGAATTTTGTTTTTGTACAATTTTATTGTTTTAATACATGGTTGATGAGGAATAGAATTTTACCTTATAATTATTATTATATGTACATTGTTTTAGTTGAAATTAGCTATAATATTAATATAAATTATTGTGATTAAATAAATTTAATATTTATGGTTTTACTAATAGAAAGTTAATAATGTAGAATATAATTCATGAACATTGTTATACATTATGATTATAAAAGATATATATCCATTTGATATACTAACTATTTATAGTAGCCATTGGGTATGTCCTGTAGTAATTAGGTGAAATCCAAATAAACTAGGCTACAACCTAAATTTATTGTTATTTAACCTATACCAAGTGATGTGTAACTTCTAGAATTCATTCTTAAACTACCAACACTCTTTATATAGCATACAGTAAGTTATAACATGGATTCCAAGGATAAAACAAACTAGTTTTGGAATAAGAGAAAGAAATCAAGCACATTCGTAATCTTGAATTTTATTTTAATGTATTTGAATGCCCCTCAAAATTTTATAGACTTTTAAAAATATATATCCTCATTTTAAATCCATAAGGAAATGTATAATTCCTTGAACTAACCCATAGTAACTATCCTACTTATAGCAACTATGCAAACACATAACAACTATTGTGCTAATCCATTACTTCATATATAGATTTTTTTTAAGAGTTAAGTCCAATTGTTAGCATATAAACACTCCTAATAGACTAAGATAAAGGTGGAAAACAATTTTAAAGGATGAAGGACATTACAACCACTTTCAAATACTTCATTTCCATATGATTATTGGATTTATATCTCTTCTAAGACTATTGCAACACTGTAATAAACTAATTTGTTTTTTTAGTTTTAGTTTTATAACAACATACATTATTTATGTTGTCTTCGTAATATTGATTAATATTTATTTGCATTGTATTTATATGATTGGGGGGTCACCATTGATAATTTAGCTGAGTGTCTTTATATTTATGGATCTTATTAATGTTGTGCAGTTGAATTCAAAGAACTATTTATCTTGTAATAATGGGATAATGAATCTTTGCATGAAACATGATATGTTACACTATATCCATGGACTCATTCTTGAGTGAAGCAATGATGACCAGAAACATGAGTGGTTTAATAATAAAAACATGTTTTACGGATTAACATGTCTCACTATTTTTGAGTATATCTTGCATCATATTAAGCAAATTGAGTGTCGTTTCACTTCTTGGACCTTCATTTCACATATGGATTATATTTATCCTTCCCATCCTTCAAATATCGTGTATATTGTTTAGGACTCTTGTATTCTAGGATTGGTAACTTCATCCATTGGTGTTCATATTGTGGACACAAACGTACATGTTACTACTTCAGATTTCAGTATTGCTTCATCAAGATACTTTAGTGATTCTACAAAGGAAGAAATTTTATGGGATGATCAGTGTCATTGCATGACATGTACTACGATTCCACCCTCTTATGTGGCTAATATAGAGCTTAGAGTTACTCCTTTGAGAGATTCTAGTGATTCTTTTAATAGGGTTATATATGTATTCTGGACTCACCTTATTAGGACACTTTTCTATTAGACATCTCTTTTTTGTTTGAAGACTCCCAAATTTTGGATGTATATGACATGATTGAGGGCATTTTCCTTCTCTTTGATGCCAACTCTATTAGTGTTTCATCTTCGTCTTTAGATGTAATGAGGGTACTTATAAAACCTCCAAATCTCTATCTCCTTTATTTTATGCTTTATTATTTCCATATTCTATAGTTAGGCTTGTGATTCCTTATCAAATATTAGAACATTTGAGCATGATCTTTGAGACATTTGAGCACTCTATATGGATTTACATATTAATTTCAACATGTATTCCACTTGAGTGGGAATACAATAATTTGATATCTCAGGGTCTCTTTCTTCTCAAAGGAAGGTACATCATTTACTACAGAGGGACATGATACAACATTTTTCATGCAATATTTTATACTTACCTTCTCTCTTTTATTTTTAGAGGCACACATTAATTGTATTTTATAGAATACATTATGGATACAAGGAGTCGTAGCTTTTAGTGAAGCGTGCTAGCCAAATCTTCTTCTTTTCTCATTTATTTTTCTTTTTTTTGGGGTGGTTGGTGGTTTTTAATATGATTATATTCATTTTATCTACTTTATTAGAGTTGTTATTTTCTTTGGTACCTCATTAGGCCTTTTTTTTGGACCCATTTCTTATACCCACCTAGGCTATGTTTAAGGTGGGTTGTTGGTGTGTACAGTTTTCCTACATTTATATTTATCTTGCTTAAGTGTGTGCATTTTGTGTATTTTTGATAAGTTTATCCCACATGTATCAGGATGTTGGATTGACCCTTTTATTATACCTATTTTTGGGAAGTTAGTCCCACATGAGTGATATGGTTGGGATTAACCTATCTTACACATATATATTTGCCTCTTCACCAAGCCATTTATAATGTAATGCAAGTCTATTTATGAATACATAGTGCTCAATTTTTGATCTCATATTTATTTCAGTCTTCAACAAAATTTGTGTGTTTGATCAACTAGTATGTGGTATTAGACATCATCATCGACTAATGAATATTCGAAAAGGAACATACTAATTAATTTTTAGAATAACCTTTATATGTTGAATAAAGTAGCTCTTTCCATCCTTTATAACAATAGATTGGTTGGATCTCATCATGAATACTCCATGCTATATATACAATTAAAGGCTAATAATCACTAAACCACACACATAAAGACACACAACATCCACTATAACTTCATGAATGCAATGTGCATTAATACCAAGATTAATTTTTCATTCCTTTTTCATATTTATGTCTATACATTTCTTTACCTAGATTAATGAATATGTATTGAATTCATTGTATGTCTCAAACCCTAATTTGTATACCATCTTATTTATTATCAAATTATCATATGAACAAGTATATAAAGAATATCCAATGTTGTTATCTTAATTAAAACTTTAATATTTAAAATCTTTAAAATTTCACTTGCTTGAGAAATAATATTATTCGAACATACCTTTTAATTGATTGAGGTAAAACACAGAGTTTCATCCACATTCGAATTAAGATTGAAATTCTCACCTACGAGAGAGGACATACCCTTATTGTTTTTTTTTTTCCTTGAATGGATGAAAATTTAGATGAAGCTTCCAACATTGATTATTGTAATTAATAACAATGTCACATTTCCCAAAATGTAAAAGAATATCATTTTAACAAACAAAATAAAGATTATGCTTACCTTTATATTTACCATTAAAAACATTCATGTAACTACCATGGTTCTTAGTAGTTCTTTGAGAGGTAGATGGACCATTCTTATTATCCATTTCTAAATAGTGATATTGATAAAAACCCTCATTTACATATGTAGGTTTATAAAATAGAGTAGGTATCCTCAAATGGATATGGGTTCTAGCAACATTATTTATTATCCTAATATTATTTTAATGTACTTAAAATTATACATATTTTTTAAAATAAATTTTTCAATAGGTAAAGTGATTAAATCGACACACAATTGTATTCCTAAATCTCTATTTCAATTTCAATCTACTTCAATTACTTTTTATCTAGATTATATGATTTCAATCTACTTCAAGTACTTTTTACCTAGATTATATGCACTAATTATACACTATAACATGTTTTTGGTTGTATTTTAGTCTCTAGAAAAGCACTCAAATTCAACTCTAGCAAATCACTTAAATTCAACTTAAGTAAAGACAAGGTCTTCAAACACACACAAACACTTATTCCTTTTCTTTAAATTAGCAATTTCCTTACTAGATTAAACTGAAGTAAAATGTAGACTATATTTTTTTATTATGTACCACGTAAGTCTTCTACACTTGGAAAACTGAGACCCTAGTTTTTCCTCTTATTTCTACACATGAATTTATTCTATAATCATTTCATCTACTCCATATCATGCCCGTTGCCCTATCTCTTAGTCACAACAACTTTTATATTAATGACATAAACATCCCATATTGCCTAGAATACTTAAAATTTACCTTTAATATACCTATGTAAGTTATGCATGGATGCTTACTCTCATTTTCCTAGAAAGTAATGTCTAAAATAAAGAGTAACATCGACGTTATTATCCTATGTGAAAGTAAGTTTCTAGTGCCCTAAATTCATCAAATTTCTAAATAAAACGTATTAAAATGATTTGCCTAATTTATTTAATGTAAGTTTTATCTTGTTAGGATCGATATAAATATAATATAAACCCTCATTCATATCTGACCTATCGATCAGACCAAAAGAAGCCCTTAAGAAGAACTCAAGTTACCAAAATCTTTTCTATTCTATATTATTTTAATATCAATCAAAAGAAGAGCCTAACTACATGCCTAAAGTATTAAATTAGTAGTCATAATGTAATATTATCTAAGTTACAAGCTAAACCACTAATGTACTTATTTTACATACATTACATGATGAAACACAAATCGACACATAGGATAGAACTACATGAGTATGAGGCTATATTCAAGAATATTGTTTATGTAGGAAACACCCTTTGATATCAAGGTTATTGTGGGTCATATCTAAATTATGTGCTCACTATATTATTTTTAACCAAGGTCACATTAAAGATGGAATGCTATGATTTTATCATTTCACTATGAGCAATAGTCCATGGCCTATATATGAATTCACTAGAGTAAAGGTGACTACAAACACAAAAGCATCCAAGTGGTCACATCTTATTTGAGTTGATATTTTGTATAAGACACTATAATTAATCATAGATAGTAGCTTCAATGTAAGAATCTCAAGTTGATGCAAGTATTCATAGAGTTAGAGACACTAGATCTAGAATTTGATGATTGTTTCATAATTATTTTTCTACTTAATTTTTTCCTTTACTTTGTCCATCACTATTTTAGTATTAGAACCAACTAAGTACACACTTTTATGTCATTTTTATATCTATCATAGTTTTTATTTTCATTAATAGATTATCTTAATTTTATAAATTAAACATAGGTACACCTAAGTTTATCACATTAATTATCCTAAGGTGGATCTAATATTCACCATTTTGGCCTAGCTTTTCTTTATCCTTAACCGTATCTATCCAAGTAGGATTCTTCAATCTAAATTATGATTATAAACAATATAAATTTTAGAGCCTTCGTTATTGCACATAAACTAGATTCATCATGAAACCTCTATGGTATGAAAATATATAATCAAATCATAATAATAAAAATTCTTACTCATCACAATGAAATTTAACATTTTCTTTATTGAATGTATCACCTATCTAAAGAAGCTTTATATGTGATATATTTATATAGTTGTATTTTCTAATATTTTTAAATGGTTTTAGTTATATACATTATGATTACACATGGATCTTGTAAATATATATTTTGAGATGAGTAACTTTAGGAATAATGTTTTGCAATTATTTACATAAAAAGGGAGCATATATAAAAGATTTTAAAAAATGAAGTCAATTTGAGAAAAGTTGAAGAAATAATTTTAGCAAAATTTTGGATCTTTGTTTGAAAAAATATACTTCCTTGAATAATAAATGGATTGGGTTGACAAAACTCTCATCAAATAGATGGTTAAATCTAGCCAATGTTGTAAATTTTGTAATTGAAATACTCATAATAATCAAAATAACTTTTCATTTTTAATGTTATGTTCCCATTATATCTTCATAAAAAACATGAATTTAGTTGTTGACCCCAAATTTTGGCTAAGTATTATCTATTTTGGCATGGGACCAACATGACATGAAAGGATCATACTATGAAAATTCTATAGTTTGGAACTTGATAGGCACATAAGCACTATGACATGGAATCTATAGGGTATGAGAGGATAGAGGTGTGAAATCCCATTGTTAGAGGACCTAGTCAAACAATAATTAGTCATGAGGAACCTAGTAACATAGGTATAGGAACTAAAGTGGAAGAATTGGGGAGAATGTGCGAAGTGGGAGTAGTTAATCAAGAATTCATATGGGACACCTAGCCATTATTGATCCAAAGTTTTGCACCAGTCATGCTAATATGAACACATGGTAGCAAGGATCGAACATAGTATGAGTATATAAGGGTCACAAAGGACAATGTCATTAGCCAAAGCTGGTTGATTAAGATCCATGAATCTTAGTTTATTGGTTATTTATTCTTACCATTAATGATGTAAACACTTGGTCAGGGATAAACAAGTATAAATAACCCTATTATAATGTGTCAAGGGTGGTTGATTTTTGGATGCTCTCTCTTAATATATGAGTTATAGACACATAATTTTTTTATTTTTTATGATAGCTAAATGTGTTATGTTCTATTGAGATTAATAACTAGAACTTAGTAAGGAACCTAACTTACATTTTCTTTTTCTAAAGTAACAATGTTAACTAGTAATGGTAATGGTCTATGTAATCATGATGGTCGAGCTTGGAAACACTAGAATAAAAGTAGTTTATTTTGTTTTTTTATGTATTATATGTTTAAATACATAAAATGAAGAATATGACTAAGGAAATAACACTGAGCAACAAAACTTGTAGGAACTGATCTCTAACTAAGTACTTTGGGTGAGCATGCAAGACCATGATCTTACATGAAAGGGACAGTGTTCTATCTCATTGGGATAGAATCTATCATTAAATCTATATAAAAAATAAAAACTCCAACATTTTGGTTCCATTTCTAGGACCCAAATCGCTTCTTTCTCAGTCATGGATAATGTTTGAGCATAATACTCTTGAGAATATAAAACAATGGATTACAGGAGTTGAAGATAATTTTTTAGTTCCCTACTTTAAACCTAGAGTTTACACATGGTAGTGGGTAGATTAAAATATCTATAGTGCACTATATGAAACTTTATTTGATGAGATCCTAGTTCATTCGCACACTTGGATCTCTACATATGCTCAAGAATGGTCCCAAAACCTTTGGAGAAGACATTCTTGGACCCTAGAGCAACAAAGATCTTTAGCATGAATTAGAAATCCATGGACTAGAGTTATTAACATTTGGTACTAATAGGTTTTAAACAAATAAATTCTAGAGTATGATATGACCACCTATTCATGTCTTGAAAAAGCTAAGTTCCGATTCCTGTATGAACTACATGGTCATTACATTAGACATTTTAATTTAGAAATCAACAAGTTATTTATTATTTTGGTATTTGAGACTATTCCAATGGAGAAATAAATAATTTTGTGCATGAGTTGCACATATGATAAGGGAGTATAGAAGAGTTGGTAATAGATTGTGGGTTCATAATGGTAGCCAGTCAGTGGGCATTATAAAAGTAGAAGTATGATGAATCTTGGAAAAGTATTATAGAATTTAGCAATATAGGTAGGGACTAGGAAAACCTAGGAAGTGTTTTTAGGATTGAAAAGGAAGTGGACACACACAACAAGACCCTATCACTTTTGAGTGGTGCCCTTTGCCACTAATCTCATATGAAAGGGAAAATAGTTGGATGGTGGGAATTGAAGAACCAAGTCTGAACCAACTAGGCTCCCCAAACACAGTGCGTGCTCATGCTCTTGAATCAAACGAAGTAAAAATACATAATTGGGACATAGAAAATATAGAATTAGAGACTGAGCTAGTAAGAAATACTAGAATTGAGCCTTTTGACACACATATAGAGTTAACACTTTCTTTCTCCCTTCAATAAAATTTCTTGGAATAATTTGGATCCTTAGAGGGCCTAGCCCTCAAATTAGATAGATTACAGGTCCAAGTTTTTTTAATCACCTAGATACCATGCCCCATATCATGATAACTACTATTGGAGGCACTAGAAGTAGACTAGGTGGAGGCACAGGAGGAGGTAGTGGACTTCCCCCTCAAGGCCAGGTGTTAGAGGTTCTCAAAAACCAAAAGTTTAGGCACCTCAGCCAAAAATGGTATATTATGAAATGACACTTCACATACCAAAATATTGAGGCATGGAGAATGCATCTAAGCATGTCCATAAATGTGAACTTATTTATAGGGCACAAGCCATCACCTCTTCTAAGCGTAAATCCACACAGTTCACAATTACACTCTTGGAGCACTCAAACCTCTTATATAGAATGTTTGACATTAAACAAGCTATCATTGAATATGATAAACTTAAAATAATATTTATTAAAGAGTTTGACATTCCAAAATTTGAACAATAAAGCATAGCTCCTCTGAAGGACATCAAACATGAATTGATTGAAAGTGTGCTAGAGTATGATGTAAGGATTAAAATTATCTTGTAAAATCTATCCTTAAAAATAAATGCTACATAACATGCGTAATGGTTCATGGGAGGTCTGTTACTAAAATTTTGATGAAAATTGTCTTAGAAGACTTTTACTAACCCACACAAAGCCTTGAAAGATGCCCTCTATGATGAAGTAGTTTGAAGTATCAGTATAGGGATCATTCCATTCATGGAAGATCAAATATCTTCAATTGAATCATAGATTAAATAATTAAATGTAAATAATTCACATGATAATTGTACTAGTATCTAGTGCACTGAATGTGAATTTGAAGGTCACAGCTGAAGTAATTACCCATGAAAGAACATCCATGTTGTATTGAACTAGTCATGGGAAATTTGTCATGAAGAACATGATGTGAATTATTACCCTATTTTTTAATGAATAACACACTAAAAGGTGTATGATTATTGTAATATATGTTATGCCTATGGTCATGATAGTAATGAATTTCAACTAATTCGTGACATCCATGAAGCATGAATGCACGGTATATTCCAGACATTTATAGCCAAAAACTAGGATAATAGTGGCTACTGAAGTTGAATAGAAGGATGAGGATGAGTATGTGGTAATTTAAAACTTAGGACATGTTACAAATGTGGATCCCTAGACCACTACCCAAGAGATTATCCAAGTTACCCTACATGTTCTTTCTATAAAAAACATAACTTGCTAGAAGAGTATGCTGACTTTTTTGAAGTTATCACTAAGGATAAAAATGAAAAGGGTGCCAACATGATATGAGTTGAAAAAAGATAATGGCACACATATTAAAGTACCCCAAATATTTAACAAGTGAATATTAACATGCACAATGGAAGACAATCTTAATCTATCTCAAATTCAATTGAAAAATGTCTCCATGAAGAACCATGATCAAGAAAGTATTTTGATGCCCAGCGGTAAAAGGATGTCCTCCAAGATGTGATGGCGTTGGTATGAGAGCTTCATGTAGGGGAATCCTTGTGTATCCAGAAAGGGACTCATTTTTGTCTTGGATTTGTCTTTTTTTTTTTTTTTTTTTTCAGTGTAATAGTTCCCAATGAAGTCATAAGAGTGATCTAGGTTTTCACAAGTGGCATAAAATTTGAATCATGGAGTTTCCCTCCAAAATGCATAATTTGAAATTTTTTAATTTTTAAGCCTTGTAAAATGATGTCCATGCATTTTCTGAGGCTAAACAAGGAGTAAAACATGTTCATAAAGTTTCTTATAGGTCTTAATAGTATGAAAAAAGTCATAAGTATCTTATTTAATCTTTATGCATGGTCATATAGTGCATGTAATGGGAAAAACATTAAAATACAATGTAATTTTCAAGTACTTCCATGTAGAAACTTCCAATATTCAATTATGTATCATGGTAGAAGGTGGCAGAGTTAGTTTCAAGGTTGTCATTATGTATTCCATTCAAAGGAGATAGTAAATGAATATGTAATTAGTGAATCTTGATGAATAAAGATGACTGTGGTGAAGAAAATTCTATGCGTTATTATTGCATGGCTGAGACTGAGTATTTGGTTGGTTAAATATTCAATGTAGTGAGTTTGTGATTGTTGTTATTTTTGTGATCATATTTGATCCATGGCTTGAGATAGGTAACAAAGATTGAAGTTTTAAAGAAACTCCTTTTGAGAAGACAGATAGGTCTGTCATATAGTGAAAGTGAATATACAATTGGCTTAAGTAATAAATAGAGCCTAGGGTCATTTTCAAAAAGATTCCCAGGGATAATATAAATATGGATAATGTATGAGGAGTTTCAAGAACTTGTTATGATCTACAAGAGGTTACAAATATAGTAAGTTTTCTTTTTTGCTTAGAGTTCTTACTCACTGTTAGTATACAGGTTATAAACCTTGAGTTTGTTACTATAATATTTATTTTGAGTCTTGTTTAGCTATCAAAGGGACTAAAAAATGAGGTAAATGTATTAAATATATGTTTGAGGTTGGAATAACCCTAAGATAGATAGCAAAGACTGATGTTAATGTTGAACAAATAAACCCTTAGGTAAACTTACTTTCTGTCAACAAATAGAATCAAGAAGGATTGAGACATTAAGATTGTGAACATATTAGTGGTTTTGAGGTCTTTTTTAAATCATGGGAAAGATGATAAATGTCTAGATATAGATTTTCCAACAAATTCAATAGAATGTGGCCAATTTAGTTGTTGAAATTAGAAACATGAAAGCTAGAATGGTATCCATAGAGATAGATAAAACAATAATGGTCATATATAATGATTATAGTGATAGATAAGAGGAAAATTCTCAAGCAGAAGAGGAGGAAAAAGGAGAAGAAAGAATGAAGGAAAGATGGATCAAATCCATGATGAAGATGGGCTCAAAACCAAATCTCAATGTGGCAATGTATGAATTAAATATAAATGTGGATAAGTTGATGGATTGGATATAATACATAGATATGTATTTTGAGTATGAGGAAGTGGATGACACCAAGAAAGTGAAATTTTTAGTCAAAAGATTGAGAGGACATACTTCTTTGTGGTGCGATGGAATCCAAGAAGAGAGAATGAGAAGAGATAAAGCCAAAATATATTCATGAGATAGGATGGTGATGAATATGAAGGTACACTTCATGCCTAAGGAATAACATACACATTTGTTTAGGAGGTTAAAAAATTTTAGAAAAAAAGAGCATTTAGTGAAGGAATATACGAAAGAGTTTCATAGGTTGACAATCAGGATTAGACACTTCAAAGAAGATGATGAGAAGGTATCAAGGTATTTTAATGGTCTCAAGTTCTCCATACAAGACGAGATAAATATATTGACATTGAAAATATTTGAATAAGCATAGCTATTAGCCTTAAAAGATAAGGAGAAGTTGGTAAGAAGGCATACACAAGGCAAACAAGTGACAGGAAAAGGAGAATATGATAGCAAGCATGCATATGAGGAAGGTGAAAGTCATGGAAAAAGACATGAATCACAAAAAATATGTGGTTATAGAATAAGGAGACCATACTACAGAGGTAGAGATGCTAGAGGAAGAGGCACTAGTGGTTTCATAGGAAAATGCTTCAAGTGCAACAAGTATATAGGTCATAAGTATTGGGAGTGTCCATAGGAGAAAAAATAAAGGAGTAATAGGACTGAGAAAAAAATAAAATGGTTCATGCAATAGAGGAAGAGAGTGGAGGATAAAAATCACATTTAGTGGAGCCTAAAGAATGAAAGGCACTCTTGATGAGTAGGACATTGTTGAAGCCACCAAAGGAGAAAGATCCTACAAAATGGAGAAGACACTTAATTCAACATGTAAGTATCATGATAAATGTTGTAAACGATTATAGATTTAGGAAGCATGGACAATTTGGTTTCTAATGAGATGGTAAGCTAACTTTGTATAAAAATATTGTCTCATCTTTCACCTTATAAAGTTTCTTGGCTTCAAAAAGAATATAGGGTGCTTGAGAATGAACAATGCTTAGTAGATTTTTCAGATTGGCACCTATAGGGATCAAGTCATGTGTGATTTCATCCCCATGAATGTATGTCATGTATTCTTATGAAGTATTTGGATGTTTGATAGGTCAAATAGGCATTATGGGGTGAAAAATATCTATTCTTTGGAGTACAATGGAGTCAAGTATACATTATTGCCCTTAAAGCATGATGATAAAGTAGTTGTTGTCTTTTCTAAGGTATTGGTTTTAGGTTATAAGGAGTTGGTATATTAAGAATATGAATTTGTGAAGATGAATAAATAGCCGAAGGAGATTGAGGCATCCCAAGTTACATGTGAGCCTATGCTAAGTAACACTTCTTCAAGTAAGTTTGTGAATGAGTTGTTTGAAAATTATGAGCATTTGTTAAAAATTTATAGTTGTGAAATCATAGAAGGCATGATAGGCAAGCTTCAATGCATGAAATAATGTTTTTAAAAGTAAACATTTGAGAAAGAGATGGAGGAAGTATATCAGGTCCAAGAAGAACAACATAGTGAAGACAATAACATTCAAGAACATTATAATGTGAACGAGAACAAGTAGTCCTTGTGTATACAAGAGATAGAGGGTAGTTGTGAAAATGATATATAGAAACAAACCAAACACTTATGCAATAAAATGACATGTAAGGACAAAATAGTTGATATGTATGAGATTGAGTGTACCAAACAAGGAGAATGGGTGAAGGATGAAGAAGAAACATTTGTAGAAGTAGTACCATATGGAAGGATTATTGTAATGGATTTTTTTATAATAGAATATGCATGGTTTGCACATCCCCAATAGGAAATAAAAGATAACAACAATATTTTACTTAACATGTTTGTTGTATTTGCAAGTATACTCATGAAGAAGAAGAACTAGAGAAGGCCTAGTTGTGGGGCCCAAGAACATGATCACCTCTATGATAGGAAAGTAGTATCAGTAACTTTCCATCAAGGGGTACAAAGTAATTAAGGAGTAGCAAAAACCAAGTTGACATATATGGAAAAAATTCATCAGCTTGGTAGTATGATGTAGAAACATCCCTATGGATCCCTTTGTAGGTGTAATAGGTCTTAATGAAGTCATAGGAGTGATCTATATTTTCACAAATGTCACAAAATTTGAATTATAGAGTTTCCCTCCAAAAAGCACTATTTTGAAAATTTGAATTTTTAAGCCTTGTAAAGGGATGTTCATCCATTGTATGAGGTTCGTCAAGGAGCAAAAAATGTTCATAAGGTGTCTTAGAGGTATTAAGATTATGAAAAAGGTCCTTATGCATGGTCATATAGTGCATATAGTGGGAAAAGCATTTAATTGTTATTTAATTTTCAAACACTTCCACATAGCAACTTCCAAGATTCAGTTATGTTTCTTGGTAGAAGGTGGTGGAGTCATTTTCGAGGTGGTCATTATGTATTCCAATCAAAGGATACATTAAATGAATATGTAATGAATGAATAAAGATGACTATGGTGAAGAAAATTATGTGCATTATTATTGCATGGCTAAGACCAAGTATTTATTTGATTAAATATTCAATGTGGTGAGTTTGTGTTTTATTTTATTGTTGTGAACATATTTAATCCATGGATTGAGATGGGTAATAAAGATTAAAGTTGAAAATAAACTCCTTTTGAGAACACAAATAGGTTTTTCATATAGTGAAAGTGAATATATAGTTGGATCAAGTAATAAACATATTTTTTGGTCCTTTCCAGCAAGATTCCTATGGAGAATATAAATATGGATAACATATGAGGAGTTGTGATAAATTGTTTTGAGGTATATGAGGTTACAAACATAGTAAGTTTTATATTTTCTTAGAGTTCATGTTCATTGTTAGTACACAGGGTATAAACCTTGAGTTTGTTACTGTACTCTTTATTTTGAGTCTTGTTTATAGTTCAAAGGGATTAAAAAGGAGGTAATAGTCTAGAGTAAATTTTGTGACATGGGTATAAACCTAAGATAAATATTAAAGACTGATGGTAATGTTGAAGAAACAAACCCTTAATTAACCCTATTTTTTGTCGATAAATACAGTCAAGAAGGATTGAGACATTAAGATTGTGAATGTATTAATGGTTTTGAGGTTTTACGTAAAAAATGGGAAAGATAATAAATGTATAAATATATATTTAAAACAAAAATTGACATAAAATTGTGTGAGGTTTAAGATATTGAATTTACATTGCTCTTGGCCTCCTTAGTGTTCCCAAACCCTGCCAACTAGGGTTTTCACTATTAGATGAAATTTAATGCTAAAAAATTTCACAAGAAATTGTATTTTGGTATATTTTGACATGCCCTAAATGAATTGTATCATTTTAATATTGTACTGCACTTGTAGGATGTATTTATATATAGAGGACATTGAAAAGGGCTAAAGAAGGCCTAATTTTAGAGCCTAGGAGAGAGAAAGTAGACTTAGAAAGAGAGTTAGACCCTCAATTTTGCACCATAGGTGTATTTCAAAAAGATAAAGGATATTTTCATATTTTCAAGTCATAATAGTGTGTAATTTTTTAGTACTAAACCATTTGCAGTTGGATAGGGCTACAAGGAGAGTAGTTTGTAAAGCAGAGTTGCATGAGTTCAAGTGAATGAGATTTTGAGCTTGAGAAGTGAACCTTTGTTCAAGAACAAGGAAAGGAAATTTTTGTAAGCTATGCATCTAAATTTTAAGGAGAGATTTAATTTCTTAAAGATAAATAATAAACATAGTGTTCTTCTATGTAAATGGCAATTGAACCATAAAATGTGGCATCTGATGACTTCCATGAACTGTGTAGGTGTATGTTGAATGATGGAATTTTCCCATAGTTGAGTGTTTGGATTAAGATTTAAGAAAAATCATCACACAATGATCAACCCCAAGTCACTCAATAGATTGAGGATATTTATTTGAATCATGCCTAAAGGTAGGACACTCCTAATCCATTTTACCCCTCAAAATATAAAGAGATACTATTCAATGCTACCATCGATGGATGGGTAATTCGAGACATACTAGTTGACACTAGCATAGAATTAAATGTCCTTACTGAATATGCCTAGAAAAAAATGGCTCATCCAACATTGTATTCATCACCTCATGTGTTGTTCATGGCTAAAAAGACTCATTCTTTACCATGATCTTTCCTTAAGAATGCCACATTTGATATACTTGGAGTACCCTTCAAGGCAGATTTTAAGGTTCTTGAATTAGTTGAGGTAGATAACTTCCAAATTCTGTTGGGATGGGCTTGGTGATATGAAAATAATGCATATATGAGTTTTAATATGTGTTATATTCTTTTAAGAACACATTTACCAATGTGTTGTTACTTCCTTAGATCAATCACATGGGCCCCTTATAAAGAACCTATCAATGTGGAAGAAGACATTAACCACATCTATAATGTCACTAGCAGAGATGATGAGCAAAGGAATCTTACTTCAGATGGCATTCTCAGATGTTAGACACTCAGTCGCTCTCTAACATTACAAAACATGCTTTTAATTGTTGGGCACATCACAATTATGACCTCACTAGATAAGTGTGTAGTACAATTCAAAGTTAGTAAACCATTCCACACTAGTTTCATAAATGTCACAGGTTCATGTGCCTTATCACTGGTCAAGTAATAATGGTACCAATCATAGAGACAACTCTTGAAAGACTTGAGAGGGTCCATGGTTCCATGGATAAATAGAGGTAAGTGAAGTCATTTAACACCTTGAAGAATTCTATGACATCAAAAGTGCTCATATGATATCATTAGTTAATCTCTTAGATGATACAACCACAAGATGGTGGTGAACCCATCATTAGTAACTCCTTTAATAGGACTAAGTATGCTATACCTTACATTACCAGTTCCATCATGACAACAAAGGGGAGCAATCAACTATAGAGAAGTAATATCCCCTGAACCCCATATAGAAGCTTGCAAGAAAATGTGGATAAATGAAGAGTCATACCTATTAGATTACTTTTGGGTGCATGAATTCTATAAAACTTTATGTTTTTGGGAGAATTCATGGTATGATCATGAATAACAACATATGGGAGCTCAATTTTAACATCTCTTGAAGGAAAACATGAAATCAGCCCTATATTATTCTTCTCCAAGAATCGATTTGTCTCACCCTCCAAGCCATATGTAAATAAATTATTGGTGACCTATGTCTAATTGAAGATAATCTAAGGAATATCCACCATGTTCTTGAAAAAATCTACATTTCTTTAATGAATCATCATCCCAAGTCTCCACACTAAACCCAATCCTTGATCAAGACCAACACAAAGAAATATGTCTAGGTAAATAGAAGTTAGAATTTCACATGGAATAAGGTGAAGGATCCAATCCATTTGATACTTTGACAACCCATTTAAATTTCTCTTTCGATTATGGCACATGAGTTGTTCATGATACTAGAACCAATCTAGACGATCTATACACTAGGCCCACTCAAACTATTTAGTGCAACATCATCATGGAATAAGAACCAAAAATGGATATGATAGGAAATTACTAAATTGAAATGGAGATTTCATAAATATTTTAGATGTTAAAGTAATATCTAGATGTCATTCGAGGAAATTATAGTGAAATGAATTTAGTCCATCCATCCTTAAGAAAGATGCATGTCAACTTGATTGATGGTGTTTGACTAGTTAAAAAGAGACCATATAGAAGGTATACCATTCTACAAGTGCACATCAATGATGGTCCTTTTTTTATTCATAACAATTGAACTATTGGAGCATGTCAGTTACAAAGGTTGGATGGCCAGTTCTCTCTTGGGTACTATAATGGAAATCAACTTTGGTAATATTTCACTTATGAATAGCTAAAGTATTATAATCACTAAGGCTTTTGCCATTAGTTTAGAATTTCCTATTTTCAATAAAAGCCTTGCCTTTGTTGCATGCAAATGTTTCTTAATGTAATTATATTTAATGTATTATTTTTATTTTTGTGAAGGACCATGACTCATTTTAGGGTGCACAAAGTGTTAAGGGCATGAAAGTCATTTAAGAAATGTGAACTATGAAGCCTAAGGATAGGGTGTTCCTACCATTAGTTTGAATTTTGAATGATAACTATCTTCCATGGTAAGGAAAGAACAAGACACATATGCCATCCATTTCAAAGGAAGGCATGAAATGGGACATGCCATTAAGCCAAAAATAATAGTTATGGAAACAAATGTGCCAGAAATGTGATGTGAAAACACTTTTAAAATAATTAAATTCCAAAAGCAATGATTGAAACGTGATGGCTATTAAATATTTGTATTAATGACATGAAGTGATGGGTGAAGGTAAAGTGGTAAGGATAGTGAACATCACCTCTTCCCCCTCCCCCATATATATATATAAGGAACACCCTATCCTTAGGCTTCATAGTTCACATTTCTTAAATGACTTTCATGCCCTTAACACTTTGTGCACCCTAAGAACCTTGCATGTGTCTGTATTAAATATTAAATATTTGTATTAATGACATAAGTGATGGGTGAAGGGAAAGTGGTAAGGATAGTGAACATCACCCCTCCCCCCTCCTTCCCCCTTTGAGCCTATAAATTCACCAATTAACTTCATTTTAGTCTTTACATTTGTGTTTCATTGTGATTAATAGAGCAGAAGAGCCGATAACAAGTGAATACCAAAGCTGAACAAATAAATACTAGATCTGAGAACAAGTGAATACTAGAGCCAAAATACAAAGAAGTCATGATTTGATATAGGTATTGAGGAAAGTGGAACTTCTCACCAAGAAAAATACAAGGGGAACTTTGAGACATGACCATGATAGAGAAAGATTATAGGTTATAGGTTGTAAAAATCTGCCATTAGAGGATACTCAAGATTGAAAATATGAAGTCATTAGTTGTAACCACATATTCATTTGGAAATGTTGGATGACTATACATCAATGTTTAGGCTCCATAAAGGGTGATGCGGCCTAAGAAAAAGTCCCTAAGAACAACACCATTACCTATGATACCAGAGGAAGAAGAGGTACATGGGGGAGACATAGTTTCATTAGGGAAGAAAATACAAAAGAGACATTTGATACACGTAGAGAGATGAATAAAGCATGATAGGCCAAGTAAATAAAACTCAATTTTAATTACCCCTGTCTCTACTAATTGAGGAAATGTTATATCTAGAATCAATGTTGTGCATGTAAAATTCAGTTTCCAAGGTCTCCACTTGTACAATATTTGATTATATCCATTGAAAACTTAGAAATGAGGTTGAAATTTAAAATGACTATCAAGACAAGCACTAGAAAACCAATAAAAAAGTGTTGTTTGATCTCAAAATCTTCAACATGTTCGATGTTGCAAGGTTATTTCAAAATTTTAATCTATCATACTTTGGAAAACCCATGGAGGAGGTTCAGTTTCTTCTCTCATGCATCCATGAGGTCTATATCTAATTTGTTGGGCTTTGTATGAATATCATGCTTAGGAGGATAAGCAAGGTTAGGGACTAAAATGCTCATGGTTGGATGTGGCCAATGACTTGGCAGACACTGAATAAGTCCAAAAGATCTCTACAGTGCTTTTGTACCATAAGTACGGCCATACCATGTACATCAATAACTTATAGGATCCCAGCCTCTAGGCTATAACACAAATAATTATAACTAAAATCAGTGGGACCAATAAGTGGAAGGAAGTTGACATGACACACCTATACACTGCTCACTAGGTCACCCAAGGATTACAATAAAATAAGGCCATGTATTTTAGTCAGAAGATTGTGGAAAATGTGGATAAAACCCATTGAATCCCCAAAAATATGTTTCTATGGGGGGTATTTCTTCTCTTAATGGTATTTGATGAGATCAATATGCCAAACTACAACTCAAGAGCACTAAAGTGGACATACCAACCCATGAATAGGTCCCTTATTGATTTTTACACAATGTTCACATGTCCTCAACACATCACTCCCTCCTACAAAATCAATATGAGGTAATGGTTTGATGACATAAGGGAGGATTTATCCCCAAAAAATGTGGATAAAACCCATCGAATCCCCAAAAATATGTTTCTATGGGGGGTATTTCTTCTCTTAATGGTATTTGATGAGATCAACATGCCAAACTACAACTCAAGAGCACTAAAGTGGACATACCAACCCATGAATAGGTCCCTTATTGATTTTTACACAATGTTCACATGTCCTCAACACATCACTCCGTCCTACAAAATAAATATGAGGTACTGGTTTGATGACATAAGGGAGGATTTATCCCCATTGGTTATTGAGAAAGCCTATTTTGAAGTAAAGCAACATTTTTCCATTGTGCACATAAGGATGATCCCTTTTGAATAGCTTTCCACATGGTTGAAGTTACCATATGCCTTCTTGGAATGGTACTTCATAGACTCTATGAATTAGATCTATGATGCACAACCCATTACCTTGGAGTTTGAGAAGATAGACTTGGAGATTCACACTTTTTGACAAATGTTTGTATATCCACATAAAAAGGCCTAGAAACAGAGGAATGAGACAAACCCAATGGATATAAAGGTCAATAAAATAATGATGGGAGAGAAAGTACACAAGTTTTTTATATGATACACCCTCCAAAGGATCTAATCAATGGATAACGCAAGGAAAACCTTCAATCTATGCCACTATAAAAGAAGAAAAAAGGGATGAGCATGAGGTCAATACGAGTGGTTAGCAGGCACTACCAAAGTAGTAGAAGATTACTTAGGCTCCACAAAAACTCTGATCATCTTTGAACCAATCTCCACCTCTCCCTTCTTCACCTTACCCTTATCCACCACTCCCATCTCCACCTCACCCATCCCCACCTTGCCCATCTCCATCGTAACCTTCACCTCCCCAACCATCTCCACCCATGTCATCATTGCTGCAAGTCATACCACCTCCATCTTCTCCTCCACACATTTTTCCCACTTCTCACCCACCCATTTAAACATCACAACCATCACCCCTAAAATCCTCATCAAGAGTTGCATATCAAAAAACCATATAACAAATGACACAATAGGAAATAATTTTAGTGTAGGTGCAAACATTAGATTTTGACTCTGAGAAGACTCCCTCCTTGATGCAAGAGGAGGTCGCTATCTCTGATGATATGTTGTTTGATGTAAGACAATTTTATGATGAAGAGGGGGATGGTGAGGAAGAAAGGAGTGAAATGGTCATTGGTAGCACTTCTATGGATAGTAGCATAGGGGTCAAAGTAGAGCATGACCCTACTAAAAGGAATGAACTGACCTAGTCTACGAAAGAGCCTAGGGATGATGTAGATACCAATCTACATGCACGTTATCAAATAGGCATCCTTAAAATAATCTTATATTTGTGGTCATACTTCATTCTTAAAGATGTGACCTTGGAAACAAGGAAGTAGATGTCTTTTTTTTGGACATGTATAATGAGGAATGAGAATTTGAGCTTGCTCAAGATAACCTCTCCTTGGGACCTAATGTTCCTACACTGCCCAAGACACTCTAGGTAGATCCCCAAAAGATCCTCCTTTCTAGCGAGTGCCACATATTTTAATCTTTCCATGGAAGTCACACGCCAGAACATTCTATCAAATTATGATGTGCACACTACCAAGAGGAAACTTGCCCTAATTATGGGTATGTATAATAAGGAAGTCACTGCCAAATAGGAGCTTATTGAGGAAGTGGATACTCTAAAGTAGCAGGTCAAAGAGGCCACAAAGGTAAAAGTGAGAATATTAAATCTCTTCAAAATAATTTTTGAATAGGATAAGGCACTGGTGGATGGCATACCTCTAGATGGGGATGTCACAAAAAGCTAAAGACCCTAGGTGAACCTCCTACTAAACTGATGCAAGGAATAGCCAACACCAAAACACATGGGACTAGAGCTAGTAGACTAGTTCACTAAGGTAATAGAAGTCTACAAAATCACCCTATAAATGGTTTGGGAAGTCATCCCCATTTTTGATGGAATTTTTAAGTAGCTGGCATTTGCAAATAAAATTTTAGAGGCTTAGCTCCAAGGTAAATAAACCTAGCGATAGCATATGGCTGATGTTTCGATCTTAATAAGGGACCGTGTTAAGCGTGGTAAGGAATTTAAAGATGTGGAGATGATGGAGTAAACCATCAATAATCATTCCCAATAACTAAATGCAAGTTTTGCATCCATCCGAGGATAGGTTATCCAAGAAGCCTACCCCATTGAAGATGTCCAAAAAGACACCACCGCATCCCTATATTAACTATTCAATAAAGACAGGGAGACCTCTAACTTACCCAAGGAGATAAAGAGATCAAAGGATGCCATGGAAGAATTAACTACCAAGCTGCACAAGGCATTATCACATTAGGATAATAATAAAAAGGAGATCGAGTAGGTTGGACCTAAATATTTGATAGAGGCTACTAGCATGATTTAGTCTAGAATGGACTATGAGCTTAGTGTGGGGTAATGTTGACCCCAAATTTTGGTTAAGTATTGTCCATTTTGTCTCAGGTCTAGGACAACATTGAAGGATCATAGCATGAAAATACTATGGTGTGGAACTTGATAGGAGTAGAATCACCATGGCAAAGAACCTATAGGGCATGAAAGAAAAAAAAATGGAATCCCTAGTATGAAAGGACCCAGTCAAAGAAGATTTCTTCACGAGGAACCTAAAAATATAGGACTTCTAACTAAAGTAATTAGTCATGAAGAACTTAAGAACATAGGACTTAGAATTGAAGTGAAATACTTGGAGAACGTATGGGAAATATAAACAATTAAAGAAGTGATTCGTATGGGACACATATCCCTTTTTGATCAAATTTTGTTCACCGATCGTGAGAAGATGAACACATGACAACAACGATCTAGCATAGCATGAGTATATAGTGGCTGCAAAGGCCCAACTCCCTAGGAAAATTTAGTTGATTAAGAGCCATGACTCGTAGTCTATTGAGAGTCTATTGGTTATTTATTCTTTCCATTAATGATGTGAACACTTGGTCAGGGATAAAAAAGTATAAATACCCCTATTGTAATGGATGGAACTGGTTGATTTTTTGATGGTCTCACTTAATATATGAGTTATGGAAATTACATAATTTTATTATGCTCATGATGACTTAATGTGTTCTGTTAAGTTGAGAGTAATAACTAGAACTTAGTATGCAACCTAACTTAATTTTTACTTTTATAAAGTAACAACATTAACTAGTCATGACAGTAGTATATGTAATCATGGTAGCCGATATTGGAAACACTAGAATTAACATAGTTTATTTTTTTATTTTATGCAGTATCTATTTAAATAAATGAAAGGAAGAATAAGACTAAGACAATAACACTAAACAACAAAACATGTGGGAACTAGTCTCTAGTTACACACTTCTAGGGAGTGTGCCAGAACATAGTCTTGCTTGAAAGCACCAATGCACTAAGTCATTGGGCTACACTCCATTACCAAAGCTATATTAACAATACAAACCCCAACATTACTCTTATTCTATTTTTTTATTTTTTTTTTAAAATAATTTCTTTACTTACATGGACTTGATACAATATTGATTACTTGTTTTCAAATGGCCATTATGAACAAGTATAACAAATTTTATCAAATGAAAAGTTATGGATGGACATATATAAATATATCACCCTTCCTTTTGTAGGTATGTCAAGGTATATGCTCTAGTTATATATCATTTCATTTTGACACGTGTATGTTCGCTCACATATGCACATCATTCTAGGGTGCATTGTATGCACAAATAATCCTTATATAATTTATTATTTTAATGCATTTACTATGGATTTGTGCATATGGATCATTATTCTATGTTTGGATATTATTCACACTTTTTCATGTGTTAATTCTTTGTCTATTACTATTTATGTAGACATGTGTCTCTCTCCTTCTTATGTTTTGATTCTTTTATTTTAACTGCATTAGGTGTCCTCCATTCTCTTCTTTCATCTCTCTTCTTATTTTATTTCTACTTCTATGCAATTTTTGCTCATGTTGATTATTCATTTTCTACGTTTAGTGATCCCATTGATTCCATCTTATTTTATTTTTTCTGCGACTCTACCCTTGTGTGTTCTTCCTCAATGTTTGGACATATGCTTTTTATTTGTTTCTAGTCTCATGTTTTAATGTTTCCTACCAAAAAGTGGGTAATTTCAAACTATGGACATTCATTTATTAAAATAATGTAGACATTCCAGCAAGGATAATCAAGGAAAATGATAACGTAATTCAAGTCTAGTCACACGTCATTTTCTAAATTTATGCTTATTGATTTATATCAAAAATTAAATAGAATATTGTAATCATATAGGGATATAGGTGATTCTCATGTAATTATGTTGATCTTAGGTAAATAATGAAAAACTTCTAATACTCTTTGATTAACATAAAACATGAAATACACATGTATAATTATAGGATGTAGGTTATTTAGTTGTAAATCTTATGAATTTTCTTGACCTATCTGTTTATTACCTTATCTATTTTTAGTTTTTTTTAATAAAGATCCAAGTCAGTGTGCAAAAAATAGATCCAATAAGGTAAATTATACCAATAAAATCCTAGAAATGAAGGTACAACAAGAAATGACACTTGATGGTTTATATTTCCAAAAAATAAATGGGACCTAAAAATCAACATAATATCAACTAGACACTCAGAAACACCATGGTTGGTCATAAAGGCACATTGATAAAACTACCATTTGAAAAAGTCATTCATTAAGGAGTGGGAACAAATTTTTTTTAAGTCTTGTTATACCAAAGATTAGATACACAACCATATTTAAGTCTACACAACATAATTTCAATTTTAGAATCTCAAGGTTCTCTTTAGGGATAGTCATTAATTGTCTTTCACTACATCTTTTAGTCATTTCTTGTTTTATAGTTTCAATTATACCTATTTATTATTATGTATACTAGACAATATTTGAAATTATTGTTTTATATTTTTAAATGATAAATTTCCCTTAAATATGAGTAAAAAATCATTTATATGTGAAACTATGTATAGTTTTTGATCTTACACGTTTGGAATCAACATCTGGTAAAATTCCTAATGAAGAATCATAAATGGTGATTCAAAATATGTCAGATAAAAAAATATGAATCTAATTTCACCTAGAAATTCCCTATTGTTCAATCTTATAGATTGTGAAAACATAAAATATCTTATTCCCTTAATTATCACTTTTTTCCAATTGTATTTAAATGAATTCGTGAACACTAAAAAGATAAAACATATATGTTTATTACATATTCATATGAAAATATTTTACAAAATAAAATTATGTATTGTTTGTAATTTTTTTTTTTTTTTTACATTTCATCTATTATTGATGAAGGGTTGTCTCACAATTTCTTTTCAATAATTCAATTATTTAACACTATTTTTTTTTTTATACTATTAATTTCTTTCAGAAACACCATATTAAATAATGTTGTGGTTTTTGAATACAAACATTGATTGTGAATAAGTAACATTATATAATTTTCACATATATACAACCAAATCATATAAGGAGAATCTATTGCATATGTGTGAAATAAAAGAATTCACTAACACTATGTGAAACATCACTTTTAATATAGTGTACTCCTAGTAAAAAGAAGACAGAACCTTGATGTGAATAAGTAACTTTATATAATTTTCATATATATACAACTAGATCATATATGGAAAATATTTCGCATTTGTGTAAAATAAAAGAACTTGCTAACAATATGTGGAACACCACTTTTAATGTAATGCACCCCTGATAAAAAGAAGACAAAACCTTGATTTTTATATATTTAAATGGAATGAAAAGGTTAAACAATTTTGACATTTTATAAAATATTAAGTTTAAGAGTGTTGAGATATGATAATTGTTGGATTAGTAGGCCTATACTTAATCTCTAATATAAATATGGGTTCCAGTCTTCATACTTCTATTCAATCAAATTACTAAATGTATATCTTTCATTGAAACTAGTTAAATCGTTACTTTAAAATTTGAACATAAATCATTCCATTATAAATACATCTATTTTACCTGTTACATCACAACCCAAAAGCGTCACTAAACTTAAAAGTTGACAAGTAAATAAAGGCATCGTCATTTTAAAAAATATTATGAATACAATGTATCGGTTAGATGGTTATAGAGTATAGAGGGAGGTATGGGTGTAATATTCTACAGAAACATTTAACTGACAAATAACGGGACATAAATAAAAAGAGCTAAGAATAACGTAACATATATCGGAACGTAGTCCACATTTAATCTCTATGAAAAAAGGGATGTGAATTATTTGTCAACTTTTTCGTCTTCATCAACTGATTTCGTGGGTTGCTTCCAATTTCCTTCCCTGTCTTTAATGAGACCTTTGTTTTGTTCCTGCCACCATTTTGGGGGAATTCCAAATTCCTCAATCAACAGATCGCTGTTCTAATTGACAAGAGCAGGATCTCTTCCACAAGAATTAAATGGCCTGTTATCTCCAACAAAGCCGTCTAGCAAATGCAGGTAAACCTCTAATTTATGAAAGTAAGCAAGATTGTGATTGAGCTTCAGGAATGGAGAGTTGTTGGCTAAAGAAACTTCGACGCCGACATGAAAGTATGTCCAAGGAAGCCATTGTAGGAATTTGCCCACAAATCCGAGGTTCTCGTTCATAAAAACTCCGGGAACTTTGGGAATCACGTCACGTTTGTTGACAAACCTCAAAACATTGACTCCAGTCTCCTGCGCGTGTTTAGCAAAAGCAAGACTTCCTACCCTTTGGGAGGCAAAAGCAAACACAGTCACAGGAATATCATTCGAAGTGGCGGAGTTAAGCATCTGTTTGACATTATAAGCACTCAATGTTGCAAGAGCAGCTCCTAAGCTGTGTCCCGTAAAGGTTATGCTTAACTTGTCATTCTCGTAAACTTGGAGAGTCGCTCTATCTCGCCCTATACCAAATTCCTTGTGCTGATGTTCACCGTCCTTCCTGTAGAATCTTCATGTTGACGTATGGTCGAAGTATAACGGCTGAGGAAGCCTCTCTCAATTCGTACAGCCTCATTTTTATGGACTTTGCCAGTTCTTCCAAATCTATAGGATAATCTTGCGGGTACCAGACCATCTCTGAGATCTTGTATGGATTCTTGAATTGTCTGGGTTCCACTCCATGCAATCACTATATCTCGTCGTCCAAGCCTTCTTATCTCATTCGGATCGGTGCAAACTGCAACAAACCCTATCCAAACGCCGTTATATTTTGGTTTCTCACCAAAAAGCTGGCTCAACAAATCAGTATTAGCGTATATATATTTAGTGACTTGGTAGCCACAACCAGACATGCCCATCTTTTCAAAAAGAGCTCCTTTACTGAACTTACAGGTGCCGTAGTATCTGGAATAATTTTCACCATCAAATGCATCGTAGCAAAGTTGTGCTAAATCTCCATATCTAAGGGCTTCAGATTAGAGAATGGGATGAATGGGATTAAGATAATCTTTCCAATTGTTGGCTCCTTGAACATCTCTCCATACTTCACACAGCTGAGGTTGCCTTTCTCTTTCTCCATCTGAAGATTTCGGGTGGGAAGGTATCTTATTATCAGCTGAATTATCAGTTTCTTCTTGGGGAAATGGAAATACGGCCATCTTCTCAAAAGGACTATAGTATAGAATCGGTTGATAAAAGGAATAAGAGGATGTTTTTGCAGTTTAACAAGAACCATAAATATCAGAGTTTTATTTCTGGGATCTTCCCCAATGGTATTAGAATTAATCAATCGGAGAGAACTTTGACAATACAGAGCTGAAGACAGACGCTATAAATAGACAACCAGCCACTACCATAGCAGGAAAACAATAATTTAAAATTTCCAACCGAACATTCCTCGTTATATAATTGGCTTGGAAGGTTGACAAATCATGTTTTGTGTTTTGTTCCCGTTGGATGTATTCTCCACAGAGATTTGACGCAATCAGCACAGCAATTTATTGAATTTTCCATCTAACGCTCAATCAGCACAACTATTCATTGACTGGAGAGAATGTTGCGCATTGAAACGGATGACTACAACGTGAACCTAAAAATCATTTTCATTCTGCGGGACATTTTCCGCGCGACATTGGCGTAATCCTATATTGCTTTTAATTTTGGTCCATTAGTTTTATCGCTTGGGTTGTACAATTGATTTTGATTTTATTTTATTTGTATCTTCATAAAATTTAAAGATATATTAAAAAGAGTTGTTTATTAATTAGGGCTATTTTTTATTGAGAATTATTTGTACATAAATTTTGGTAGTTTTTTTTTTTTAAATTGAAATTTAAAATAATAATATTGTTAATAATTTGAATTTGTAAAGAAAAATCTATTATTATGTAATTATTTGTTGCAATTTGATTTTAATTAATTATATTTTTTTTATGTGTATAAGTGTTATATAGATGACAGTGCTAGAAGAGAATAGTCTTTAAGTACCAATTTGTTTTATCAAACTCTTCAATAGTAGTCAATAGTACTCAATGGTAATATGACATTAACTCTATTTAGGAGGTGATATAACAAATGATATGCACATCATGTATTGTTGTTTGACACTAACTTCAATAAATATAGAGTTCAAATAGAATGGTTGACAAGTTAGAGCACTCGCATGGCCAATTTTGGTCTTTATAAATATTTTACTAACATACCCATTCAATATGCACAATGAATAAATTAACAGTGAAGCAACAAAATGTGATGCATTAAATTATTTATAATATTTATTTGTTTTATGTTCACATAAATATGTGTGATGACACTGTTAGTTATTAAGTTATATAATATAAAATAATACTATTAAATATTTTCTATTGAATGAAAATTTGAGTTAACAAAATATAGTTTGTACATGATGAAAGCTACAAATATTTATTATGGTCTATAGTTACTGAACTACATATACATGGACACTTCCTTTAACATATATGTACATTCCAGTGTTTTTCACTTTTTGTAACTCTATTATAACTATCTTACTCACACTGTGTGCCTAAGCTACGCAATGACAAAGATAAATTTGGAGATAAATGTGGGTTTATATGAATCATAAACATCATTGATGATTTGAACTACAACTTATTTGGACATATTCTCATCTTGAACAAGATTCTAATTTGAAATAATTGTGTGAGTACCTAATAGTTTATTTAGTCTTTGAACATTTTGTACATGTAAACATATACTAATTTTATATCACATTGCATTACCTGTTAAAAATTTCAAACTTTATTTTTATGAACCATATGATAGAAGTTGTGGAGATAGGATTGTACCTAGAATAATGGTTGGAAGACGTAATGTAATTGGGGCCCATTTAGATATCCTCTTGTTCTTTAATCTTATCAGTATCCTTTTTCAAAAAAACACCATTGATGTTGTTTCAAAGACAAAGTATTTAATAAATTGTCTTTTTGCACAATAAAAACACCCCATAAACAAGTTGTTCCTTTAAAAAATGTTTTTTAATAGGTTCCTTCGGATTTGATATTATATATTAAATGTTGTTATAAACATTTATTTTTTATTTTTATTTTTATTTTATCATAGTGTATTATTAATATTGAATTCAGTTTAGACAATGATTCATAAATAATATCCAAGGAATATTTCAAAATTAAAATGTCAAACTTAATTTTTTTTTTGTAATTTTTAATATTTTATATTTAAAAAAAAATTATTTTATTTAATTAAACATAACTATTTAAAAAGTGATTCTATTAACCTTGTCTTGGCAATGACTAATAATAGTTGTATTTTTCTTTCCACAATTCATAATATTAACATATATATCTAAAATAAATTTATATAAAAAAATTGAGAGATATCATTCCATAAGTAATTTTATTATACTAAATATATGATGTAAGTGGAATAGACATCTCTAAAATGTAAGTAGAATATAAAATTATAAAATAATATAAGTGACTCAAGAATAATTTAACTCAACATGTTTTATAGAAATTTATTTAAAATATATATGTTAAATAAGGAGTAATTACATCAGTCACTTGATATAATTAATTGGTTAGGGATTATGCTACCTACTAAAGATTAATTAGAGAATTATATAAAGCTAGTTCAGGATTAGTTTCATCAATCACTTAGCATTCACCTTTTAACCTTTTTACTACAGACATGGCAAATAGTATATGGGAAAGGTAACACAGATCATGAATGGAAAGGGAAACCACTCACGTCAACTAAAATTTATCTACTAGACCCATATCCATCTCATGAAGACATGCATTATGAAATGAAAATGGAAATACACACATCAATTGAAACTAATTACAAGACCCATATGTCTTTATTTTATACACAACTAATACGACAACATAGCAACCTAAAATATATGACAATAATATATATATATATATATATATATATATATATATATATATATATATATATATATATATATATATAAAGTTTAGTAAATTTTGTTTGAGTTACAATCTATTTCAATTTATGATGCTAAATTTATAAAACACTTCTATGATACAAATAATTATTAAAACTACACATCGACACGATTAAGGAATGATCAATCATATTTAAGTGTGACACTACCTATATCATTTAAACTTAAACAAAATTATATATATATATATATATATATATATATATATATATATATATATATATATATATATATATATAAAGTTTAGTAAATTTTGTTTGAGTTACAATCTATTTCAATTTATGATGCTAAATTTATAAAACACTTCTATGATACAAATAATTATTAAAACTACACATCAACACGATTAAGGAATGATCAATCATATTTAAGCGTGACACTACCTATATCATTTAAACTTAAACAAAATTATATATATATATATATAAAGTTTAGTAAATTTTGTTTGAGTTACAACCTATTTCAATTTATGATGCTAAAATTATAAAACACTTCTATGATACAAATAATTATTAAAAGTACACATCGACATGATTAAGGAATGATCAATCATATTTAAGCATGACACTACCTATATCATTTAAACTTAAACATGTGAACCACTATAAAAACCCTCAGCAAGGAACAAAGGTCGCAAGTTGGGTTTGTGTCCTTTTAGAGGACCTCACTTATGGTATGACGCGAGGATAATATGTCATTATTGTTTTGAATAATCAAGGCCATAGTTTTTATTATAGGAATGTTACTCACCCCAAGACTCTATCATCTTCACCTTCAACTTCTTCCACTCTATACATTGTGGAAAAAAGTGAATACAATGGAGATTTATCTTTCTAAGGTAACTAGATTAATTAATGAATTTAAATATTGTGTAGTTATTTATAGTTTTAATGAATTTTGGTCTCGGTCAAAATATTTGATGCAACAAATTGAGGCTATCTACACCAGAGATAATATGATCCATTTTTGCTCTTAAGGGTTTCTCATCTAGTCTATTTTTTTGAATTTATATATTATCAGAGAGTTTTTAAAGAGGTACCTTGGTTTTGGAGAAGAGTTGAGCTATTTTTTACCCCTTTATTCTTAAATTTGTATCCATTGATAATGGTGGTGTCCAAAATACTGATTTGGGTTCAGCGCCTAAATTTCCCTTTATCTTTTTAACACCTGTCAGTATGTGAAGCTATTGGTAACATGTTTGGATGATTCATTAAGATGGATTTAAGTGGTCTAAGAAAGGGTTATATACTTATGTCTATATTTGTCTAGAGCTGGACCTTAGCAAAGGTCTTATAGATAGAATGCAACTAAAAAATGATAATTTCCATTTGATTCAAACCTTGCATTATGTAAAACCTAAATTTAAATTTTGTGTATGCTACCAACTAGCCATTTATAGGGGGTTTTTCATAATGGAAGTAAGACAAAAATATAAAATTTATCACTCATATGATCATAAATGTTGGAAATTATATGAGCATACTTCTTTGACCAATGTTAGAGAAAATTCTAAAGATAGATTAGGGAAGAAAGAAAGATCAATTTTGATAGATTCATCTTGCCAAATGACATTTGTAGATAATGCTTCAAGGGTTGTATCAAGAGATCACATGAATCCAAAAAAAATGAATCTGATAAGGAACAATCCTTATTTCAACAACAGTGCAATCATGCACTTCTAATGGTTATTGATAGCCTAATGGATATTGGTCATCTAGAGTGCTTGACGGAGTTTAAGAAAAAACATGGTAAAAAAGGCTATCTTGTGGCCATTTGATTTCTTTCTCTTGTGTTTATTATTGTTGGTATTTTTTAATATTGGCTTGTTTTGCTTGGCTTTTAGGGTGTCAATTTTCCACCCATATTTTTTTGTATGACTAATATTGTTCTATAAATTTCTTTATCAACAAAGATTAGCTTTTTAATAAAAAACCTTAAACATGTTGATTTTCAAGGAAAATTCTTTTATGCCATTGCATCGGCATTGCACAATTCAAACCATAAGAAACATGCTATTATATTTTATGCATGTCAATTTCTTTATTACTTTTTAAAAAGGGTGAATGTCATTGGTTGTATCCATTTATGATATACATACATGCACACATATGTACATGCATACATACAGACCCATACACACACACACACACACATTAATTTGAAGAATAAATTCATAATATAAATACAAAATTTTATTGTATAAATATTTTTAAATATTATCATATTAATATTTTAATATTTAAAAATACTTTTATATCTTTAATTATATAATTTTAATACCTTTTTTTTTTTAGAACTAAAACTAAGATAAGTCTATAATACTATTATAATATATAAATACTTAAAACAAATATATATTTTTATCCCTTCCATTTATAAAATTTATATTTTTTGAAATTATTTATATAGAAACATGAATCTTGTTCAATAAAATTCATAATAGTTTGAGAAAATTTTATATTTTTATTGTAAATCAATTCAATTATATTCATAATTTTCTTGGAAATGTATGATATATTCATGTCATAATTTAATTTATGTACATTGGAATGTAATATTGATGCAGAAAAAGAGATTGAACTTCTTGAGGCCATAAATTTTGATTCATAGCTACGTTTGAGCCCATATTCACATGAAAATAACCTTTTCAAAAATTTCAATGTAGACATAACCTATTATGTTCAGTTCTGGACATTTTTAATATTTTTAAGATGCCATACATGACCATCTGAGGGTCCAAATTACAAATTAATATTTCTCTTTTTAAATTTAGAAATTGTCTATTTTTGTAACCGAACTTAAATTTCAATTCATATTCATCTGATAGATTCATTTTAGTGTTATTTTTATTTTTACATAGTTTTACAGCTAGACACACTTATATGTGAAATGTATTACAAATAAGAATTGCTAAAAATAATAGCTCTAGTTTTACTTAGTTTTACAATTTCAAAATTTTCATGTCAATTGAAATTCTAAGGTGAGGATTATCTATGCATGGTTTTTAATTATTTTGTTTATTCAATATAATTTATTATTTTAGAAGGTTTGCCTATGTGAATTTTATAATGTTGATATAATTCAAGTTTATTATTTAGTATTAGAGTAAGTTTGAATCTTGGAAGTATAAGAGATGGTGAAATGATGGAGAGGAATTGCACAGATGAATTAGAATATGCAAGAGCTATAGATGTAAGTATAATAATTAATTTACATCATTACAATTCAAAGAAAAAGGAGAGAAGAATAAATGTGTGAGGATGGAATAGATCATGAAGAGCAAATTATATAAGAAGATCAATAGAAACAACTATCATTAATGGAAGAGAGGAGAGTTAGAGTTCTAAAAAGAAGGAATGAATGAATCAAGGTTGGCATTCTATATTATGGACTAAGTTTAAAACAAGAGGAGTTGATAGATTGGATGATCAACATGGAAAAGTTTTTTAAATTGAGAATTATTATATAAGATGAGAATATAAATTTTGCATGCATGAAATTGAAGGGTCATGCAATGATTTGGTGGGATCACTTGTAGAAAAAAATACAAAAAAAAGGTAAAGAAAAGATCAACTCATGGAAAGAGATGGATAAGAATCCGAAGGAGAAATTTCTTCTTATGGATTATGTAAAAACTTTATATAAAAAATTATAAAATTTGAGGAAGAAGGATCATAATATATAAGAGTATACATATGAGTTTTATAATCTTTCCATAGGAGTGGATCGTGATGGAATTAAAGAGAAGATGGATGAAAGGTATGTAAATGATTTTAAGTTTTTAATTTAATATAAATCAAGCATGCATGTAATACTTTTCATGGAGTAAGGTTATAAAATAAATTTGAAGATAGAAGGAAAACAAAATACACATAATTTTAGAAGGACGTCTATTAACACAAGAAGATGACAACCCCCTCCAATGATGGGATGAGGTAGATTTAGTAGAACAAAAGGAGAATCATCTCATGGTGTATAAAGTTAAGAAGATAATAGAGAATGGTTTCAATACCAATAAAGAGGAAGGGGACTTGAAAGAGGACAAAGCTATGATGGTGGTAGAGGATGGTTTCCACATTAATGTAGGTCTTATATTTGTTGCAGTTGTGTAGAAGTAGGGCATAGATCATTTGAGTTTTCATACTAACATCAATAAAGAAGGAAATATGATCTCCCAAGAGTGAATTTAGTTGAAGATGAAATAAAAGAATAAAATATTGAAGTTGCAGTAGTAGATATTGGAGAGAATCTCATGATGAAATGAACAATGAGTGTTCTAAGGAAATAACATGTGTAGAATAAATAAGGCAATGATGCATGAATATAAACAAGTCTCTTCCGAATAAGGTGTACTTCAAGAGGTAACATATGTCAAGTAATGTAAATTTTAGTAGTTAAAAAATTATGGTTTCTAAAGATATTATTAAGAAAATAGATTTACAGTGTCAAAAAACATCTTAATCATTATCAGATTTCATAGTTTATTAGAGGAAATGAAGTTATAGTAGATAAAATGTGCTTAATCAAGTTTTCTATATGTAAAAATTTCAAGAAAAATTGAAATATGGTGTGATGTTATACTAATGTATGGATGCCATATGTTATTAGAAATGCCATTGTAGTTCAATAAAAAGGCAATTTATGATTGATTAAATAAAAAATGTATTGTCTGAAAAGGTAGTATGAAGGTCATTTTATTACCTCTTAAATAAGAATTTCAGGTTGAAGTCATGGTAACTACAAAATAAATTATCAAATATATGAAAATGACATGTTACTATTATGTATTGGTAGTAAACGAGGAAGACATAATAGTGGTGCAAGTACTAGGAGAAGTAACATTAGTGTTGAAATAATATGTAGATGTTATAACTAATGTGTTACTAGATAGTTTACCACCAAAGAGAGATATTTTGAATCATAGTGATTTGATTCTGGGATAATCTCTACCCAATCAAACAACTTATAATATGAGTCCAATAGAATAGACAAAATTGAATAAGTAGGTTACTGAATTGGTGATAAAGGGTGTAGTAAGTCAGAGCATGATTCGATGTGTAACACTAGTGTTTATAAATTAAATTAAAGCTAAAGGGTGGCGTATGTGTGTGGCTAGTAAATAAATACATAAAATTACAATATAGTATAGATTTTATATATCTCATTTTAGATGATATGATGGATGATCTTGTAGGAGCAAAATACTTAACCAAAATTGATTTATCAAGTGGATACTATCATATTCAAATTTGGGAAAGAGATGAATTGAAAGCATCATTAAATAATAAAGATGGTTTATATGAGTGGATGTTAATACCATTTAGATTATTTAATACATTGAGTATATTTTTGAAGGTGATGAACATAGTACTATGAGAAGATAGTGGTAAGTTTTTTGTAGTTAATTTTGAAGATATTTTAATATTCAATAAGACCAAATAATAATACTTACAACATTTGATAAATTATCATATTATAATTATTAAGAAAATAAATCTTATATTCTAATTTGAAGAAGTGCAGGTTTATGTAGAGTAATTCAATATTTTCAGGATTTGTAGTATCAGTAGATGGTGTAAACATGGATGAAAAAAATTAAAGGTAAATGTTGAGTTGTCTATCCAAAGATCATCACAAAGGTAATAAATTTCCATGGTTTATTAACTTTTTATACAAATTTTATCAAGAATTTTAGTAGTCTTTAACAAATAACAAATTGTAGGAGAGGAAAAGAACTTACATGGACAAGAGTATAAATAGAAATATCTAAGTTGTTGCATTAAAAAATTACATAAAAACTTATTTTAGAATTATTATATCTTAGCAAACTATTTGGTGTCGATTGTGATGCCTTGTTTATTGGCATTAGGTCCATGTTAAGTTAGTAACAGATGCTGCTAGCATATTTCAGTGACAAACTAAATGAGGCAAGATAAAATTATTCTACATATGATGTTGAATTTTAAGTCATTGTACAATCTTTAAGATATTGAAGGCATTACCCAATACCTAAGGAGTTTATCCTATTTATTAGTCATGAGGTGTTGAAGTATGTGAACACTAAAAAAAAGTTAAATAGTAGGCATACAAAGTGGGTGTTTTTCTTACAAGGTTATACTTTTATGTTGAAGAGTAAATCAAGTAAATAGAATCAAGAAGATGATAGATTGAATAGGTGAGTGGTGTTGATAACTACTATGGTGAGTGAAGTAGTTGGATATGAATTTATTAAAGAAGTATATGAAAGTAATCCATATTTTGGCAAGATAGTTGAGCAATGTAGGAATCCAATAACATGTGATACAAGTAATATTTATGATGATTATCTTATGTAGGATGGTTATCTCTTCAAATGGAAATAATTATGTATTCATATTAGATCTCTTAGATATAATATTATAAGAGAATGACACAATGGTTGTTTGGTTGGATATTTTGGTAAGATAAAGACCATAGCTTTGATGTAGTAGAAATATTTTATGCCAAATATGAAGAGAGATATGAAAAGATATGTTTAAAGGTGAAGGATATGTTCAGTGGTAAAAGAACACACACAAAATTGAATGTTTTACATGCCATTACCTGTTTTAAGAGGACCATGGATAGATTTGAGTGTAGATTTTATGTTTGGTTTATTAAACTCACAGAGAGGTAATGATTGAATTTTTGTGGTTGGAGATAGGGTTTTAAAGATGTTTCATTTTGTTCCATGTGAAAAAACCAATTATTCCACTAGAGTTATTAAACATTTTTTTAAAGATATCGTAAAATTGGATGGTGTTCTAAAAATTATTACATCAGATAGGGGCAAATTATTTTTAAGTTATTTTTGAAGGACTTCATGGAAGAATATGAGTAATAAGTTATAATTTAGTAGTGCATACCACCCCAAAATAAATGGGCAGACATAACTTGTAAATAAGAGATTTATAAATTTATTGACTTGTACCATATGCTAGCTTTACAAAAATTAATTTAAAAAAATAATGATGAGAATGTGAATATAACTGATGTTGGACTGAAATGTAATCTTATCCTAGCTCGTCCATGTATGAGAATATAAATCCTTACATGAAAAATTTTTAGATGCCACTCCACTGATATAAAAATGATTAAATTTCTAATTTGTCAACTTCATCAGATTTATTCTCACTTTGTGTATCATTGAAACTCAATGTACTTGACCAATCATAATTTTCTACTATACAACTACACGGAGGAGGAATGGAAATGCAGATAAATTGAAAGGAGCATTTAGTTGATTGACATTTTAATTATTATAAAATGTTGGTTGACATTTTAATTATATTTCATACAACACATTCTATAAATAACATCTACTATATTTTACTTGTGTTAAACTATCGAATGTTAAATTATCAAAAAATATTAGTGTTTTAAAATACGTGATATAGGTAGGGAAATAATACTAGAGGAAACATTCATTAACGTTTAAGGAAATATGTGAAAACTAAATTTCTTATTTTAGTAGTTCTAGAGTACATCAGAGCTCTTTAAATATTATTTTTCCATCTGATATCACTACCTCTTTTGGCATGGATGGAGTACCCCATATGGAGTTGCATTACTCACAATATCTACCATAGTGTCTTTACCCTAAAGCCACTTCAGTCACTGATAATGTTTGCATTTTCAGTAGAGATCAGTCTCATTCTAGATAGTTTTGATTCCTCTATTCTTTTAATAAAAGTAGACCATTGCATAAGGTCATTTGTTGGTAAATGTATGAGAGCTAAAATTTTTTTCACTGATTTTAATAGATGGGCTTATTCTCATTGGACCAATATTGCTGAGTCATCTTTCTCCTTATTGATTGGATGTTTTTTCTTCATTTTTTTTCAATCTGATACTAATAAGGATTCTATGGGGTCTTCTATGCCTCAGCTTCATGCCAAATGTAACATGTTTTTCTGCCTTTGGTCCCCGTTATTTAATCATTTTATGGATAAAATCATCGATGATCCTTTGTGGATCATATTTTACAATGTGCCCCTGATGTTGTGGTATGTTAATCAAATCAACATTCTAATCAATAAGGTGGGTTCTTTTGTCAAGATTGATGAAGAGTCGATGTGTAGTATGGTTGTACACGTGTTTGGATTATTATAACTATCTGAACCTTTTCAGCTTTTGATCTAGATCATGTATTCTCTTATCTCATGGACCAAATTTATCAACTAACAGAGGATCTTGTTTATATGCTTTAACTATAATCAACTTGGTCGGAAAGTAATTTTTTCTCTTCTCAAAACCCCTCTTTTTTAGACACTCACAGTTTTGGAGAAAGAAGGATGGATAATTTAGATTTGTGGGATCATGGGAAATTATTTTTTGAGTCATTTTATATTAGTTTGGGTTATAAACAATCCTCTTATCAATGGACAAAATCTCATTCCCCTTCCCTTCATGGAGAAGAGGAGCCTCACCAATGAGATCCGGATCATAGGGTTTAAAGGTTCACTATTATTTTTTATTACAGAGGTCCTCTTCATAAATCCCTTGAAGAACATTGTTATTAGTGGCATGTTATCATTACCATTAGTGGTCCAAATACAAAACTAAAAGTTGGAAATACAAAGACATAATGTCTGAGTATGGATTCATTGGTTTCCATCTAAAATGGTTTTCAGTACAATTTGGATTATCTTCTCCCCCATAGATGGAGAAGATTGATTTTTTCTCATGCATAAACCCATTTATTTTAAATGGATTGATTATCTCTCCTAAAATTTATTTTTCTATAGATTTTTAGTTGATTGTTTTCTACAAGATTGTTGAAGGTATGCTACCATCATTCCATCTAGGATGTCTATTACTCCATTTTATTAAGTTATCATGTTGCTTGGACACTATATCTTGTTATTGAGGGTGTGGACATTTTTATCTTTTTTATTAATTTTGGATATTGACATTGAGATGGATTTTGTTGTTTTAATTTTGCTCTCTATGACATGAGACCCTCATTGTTTCTCATATCTTATTAATAAATTAGGATTCCAGTAAATCTATCTCTTACTAGTTCATAGCTTTGGTCAAAACTATCTTCTAGTTCATGTCTTTGGTCATAAGCATCTGCCCCTAATAAATAAAATGGAATGAATAATCCAAAAATTATAAGACATTTTAAAATCATTATTCATGTACAAAATGTAAGGTTTATTTATTTATCAACATACTAAGCTAAGAATATTATCCTTTAATTTTAATGTGTCATGGAGAATGGACATGGAAAAGAGACTAATGTATATAAAACTAATATCTATGCACGATTTCAATGTAAGAACAAACTCAATCTCATATATTAATATGCATTCACTTATATTCACACACACACACACACACACACACACACACACACACACACACATAGATATGGGATACAATACTGGCATGTTATTAATGCCACCATTCAATCGGTTAATAATTAAATATAGTGTGGGCATAGAAAAGTATGATTTAATAGAAATTAAAGATTGCCATAGATCTATTGAATAGACATTAGAAGTTTTATATGGTCCAAAAACTAATATTTGTTGTTTGAATTTTATAAAATACTACACATTATTCTATCTAAGACTAACAAGAATTCATTCTATATAACATAATTTTAACATATTTAATGATATTAAACTAGACCGCGTGATGAAATTTCAATTTTTTTACCAAAAGTGGATAATTTTTAAAATCAAAGATAAATAAAAAATATTATTCATACATAACCCTAAGTCATTTTTATTGAATGAGAACTATCAATCAGGGATAAAACAAAAGGATCATTTAGATTGATGCATGCTTATAAATGCAATCAATATTTTAAATTTTCAAAATTAAATATCATTAAAAACATATTTCAAAAAAAATAATAATGTATGTGAATACAGTAATCTATGATAGAATATTTAATATATTGTTAAGATAAATCTTGGTCGAGGATTTAAAACCACATAAACTTTTATAATTATTTTATGGTAAGCATTCAATCTAATAATGACCCAACAAACATGTAAATGTGAAGAATAGTTTTATTGATTAAAAAAACTAATATCAATGTTAACTACAAAACTGAGAAAGATAAATATTCTCACCATATACATGTGGAGACATTGATTCAATCTCAAATCATTTAAAAATATATTAATGTGCAATCTCTAGTCTATTTATTATAAGCTTTCAAAACTACATTTAACGTTTCAAACCTAAAACATGTTTTTACATAAACCCTATAAAGAAACATAAACCATTAGTAGATATTTGTTAATAATATGTAAATTATTTTATAATGTCAAAAAAATATATTAAAATAAAATAATGAAGGGACCACAAATGATTTGGGTACTTAATGGACATATCTTACCTTGATTTGATCCTAACTTTAAGCACCTTTTAAAAAACAAAACATGGCTTTGGAAATAATTTAATAATGAAATTTTAGAATTATATAGATTTTTTTGGAAAAAACATACCCGATTATTTTGAAATAGAACTAAGAAAGATAAAATATGACTACCACATTCATGTAAAGACATTGATTAAAGACTAAATCCCTTGACAATGAATACATTCCCAATCTGTAGAATATATGCATCAATCTAAAAAAACACTATGGCCTCACCATTCCATTAAATAAGCAAAATGAATTGTCAAACTTGGTACATAATAGATAATTAACTCATATATAGATTATAATTTTTTGAGTTTTCATTGATTTGAAAGGAATAGTTTTAATTAACAACACATTAAATGAACATATACATCCTTAAATACACATTAAAATGAAATAAAAAAATTCTAATAGCATTGAATGTAGTAAATACATATAATTAGAATTCATTTTATATCATTGAAAAAGATACATTTTCATTTCCTTAGATTTATTAACTACTAAACATTCCATATCGTCCACCTAGAGGGTGGCAGACCAATGCATCCTAGTTATTTTGTATTAGATCATGGGATGGGGGCCAAAAAATACACAAATGCATATATATTTTTAATTTAATTAGTTTTTATTTTTGAAACTAATTTTAAAAAATGAATAAGGTTTCTAATGCTAAATATATATGGATAGTTGCCTTTATCCCTATTGCATAAGAGTTGGTATGTAATGATGAAAGAAATCAACCTTGAAAACATTTATGCTTATGGTTTAATTGTTGGCCATTGGTAATATAATATTTTTTAATCTTTAATATTATAGTTGATATTTAAAAAAAAAGTAATGATATTCATCCACTAATTTCATACACAGACTATTGATCGACTACACAATGAAGAAATCATTTGAAAAATTGGAAATTTTATATATTTTTATTGTTTAATATGATATTGGAAATTATAAGGTGGTTTAAGGTTGTTTTTCATGCCATTTGAGGTTTTAAACTTAATCTATTTTTATATATTGACATATATAAACCAAAATTTAAGTATATAGTTAATGCTAGTCAAATTTGTAATAATATTTCTAATAAAAAAATATGTATATATTTTTTTGTCATTGTGGTAGAAAGGCTTAGTTTGGAAATTTGAGAGTCATAAATCTATAAACTATTTTGATTATCTCAGATGAAAGTGGAGATTGAAAGGGGTTTCTAAATAGTTTATTCTTTGATTGTCGATGCATGGATATCGTATATGAAATATTTATAAGTCAAATATTGGGAATGAAACAATTATGAAATTATTACAAAAGATTTTATTGTTTAATTAAAAATTTATTTACAAGTTATAGATTTCATATTGCCAAATTGTAATAAGCTTAATTTTCGTCAATTGAATTTCATTAGTAGTTTAAGATTACATGTTTTCTTTGTCATTTTTTCTATTCCATGGGGTGCAAAGAATATATATTTATTTTATTTGTATTATTTTATTTTGTTAATTTTCTCTACAATTAATTATTGGTCAAATAAAAATGTTCATATATTTAAATATTTTTGAAACCATTATCTAGTAAGATAAGATTAAATCAATTTCTCTATGTAAATATAGCAAAATAATCTTATTTTTTTATTAGGAATAAGTATCATTTTTTGAAAGTAAGGTTTTCAATGGAATATTTTAATAAATTATTATTTTTTAATGTAATTGATTCAATTTATTAACCTTTTACCATACAAATTCATGAAACATTCTAGAATCAAGAGAAACCATTAATATTCTCTCTCTAAAATTGAATATTGTGTGTTGATTAGGTACAAAAGGACAATATCATTCCAATAGATGTAATTATATTATGATTTTTATTTATTTGTTTTGATATAAAATTATTACAATTGGATACCAATTTTTGTAAATTGTAAAAGATACCAAATGTATACCAAATTTTAATTACATATTAATATTTGAGGAAAAAGAAAAACAAATTGGTAAAAAAAAATTAGTAGCACTCCTTATATAGATTTATATATGTATTAAAGGAAAACATATTAAAAAATAAATCACAACCACCTGTTATGTAATAAATTGTATGAGTATATAAAAATAAATTTATAGTTAGATGATATTTCAAGGAAAATCATAGTTTTGAATAAATTCCAATGATAACTAGAAAATTATAAGGAAAATTACACATTATAGATTCTCTAAACCTTGAGATTAAAAGTCAAAGGGTTTTGTGAACCAAAAAAAAAAGAGGTAAGTTTCAACCAATCGTATAAGCAAAAAAAAACATAAGAAGATAAAAAATAGATTGAAACGCTCTTTTCAATTTTACTATCATCATTTTTATAGCCACAAAATCAATGCAAAGTATGAGACTAATACTAATATGTCACTCATTATGTATACCAAATCATAAATGGATACCTCCTAACCTTATCCACGATAAAATTACACTAAATACATTCTTTGAGATGTTTGAAACCAAATAATTCAACCCTTATCCCATACTTAAAAATGTAAAATATTCAATGAATTTATCTTGGCTACTCAAAACTCATATTTCAATATAATCATGAAGCTTTATGAATATGTTATTTTAGTTATATTCGACAAACCTTTCAATCTTAATATCAAACACACTACAATCATTGACATCTAAAAAATGGTTCCCTATCAAAGATGACTATGAATAATTATTAAAGTCAACACATCCTTTATATTTATCTTACAGATTTTTTTTACTTTATTATTTGATCTTGAAATTGTGTGTTCATCCTGAACATGTTGTAGAGAATGAATTTTTCTTTTATTTTCATATTTCCTTTTGAAAAATTTGATCATAGTTTTATGGACCCACTAAAGTGTATTTGCATCATTGTATTACTGAAATTAAGAGTATTCAACAAGTTCCCATCCACCTCTAAAGAATCCACCTTAGCTTCACATTGGGCGATAATTTTACTCTCTAGATGGGGCTATATATTGAAAATGCTCTCAAATTTATCAATTTTTTTAATGATATCTTCATTATCTCCATTTTTATATCAAAATTTTGAACTAATTTATATATCAACTCTATTTAAGATAAAATTAATGTAAATATATAAAATGTTGTAAATTAACTCGTAGCTAGAAAAATAGAAGCAAATTATTGAAATTGAGGAAACATGAAATAATTAAATAAACTATCTATGAAAAAAAGAAAATGACTTAATTTTTTTTCCTATAGGTTGATTACGATTGAGTGAGACATGGAGGAAATATCATGTTAGAATCAATTATGAGCACGTAACTAAAACTATCATTGACATTGATTAGGGTCATAAGTGACTAGAATGTGGAAGGACTGACAACCACTAATTTATTCTTCTAGAAGATTATATCCTTTAATTAAAAAAATATAAATTAGGGAAAATAATATGTACATGCTTAAAACATTCCAATTTATGTGAATTTAACCTTTGAATGTCCACGAATGACCTAAAAATGACTTATTCAAAGTTAAAACCTTAATAGGGCATATAATAGTTGAAAACTACAAAGATAAATGGCGGAATAGAATGGGTTAAATTGACCCCAATAATCCCCATAATTACTAATAATTTTAAGAGGGAAATCAAACCAATGTATTTATACCACTTAGAGTGTCTTACACGATTATGATCCATTGACTATATGTACCCATATAGAGATGACATGAATAATTGATGATGCTTCAATTAGATTGAATTAAATAAGATATTCACTTGTGTAAGGTTTAATTTAAATGATTATAATTATATTTGGAAATAATAGGAATGTTTTTATTAGTGTGTAATATTATAAGTGTGCTCTAATAGTGAAGTTTTCCATGCAGTAGAATATATGACTTAGATGTGCCTTTATAATAATCTAAAAGGAGAAAGAAAACATCATACATATCATAAGAATATTTTAAGACATGTAACTAATTCTTTAAACTTTAAAAAAGATTGTTTTAATTTTATGGCTGGGATCAAACAATATGGTCAAGATAAATTGCCACTATTAACCCATACAGGTTAATTTTACCATAAAGGTTAACATTTGAAATTAAGGATCAAGGATGCTCATCTAGATTCATAATGAGCTGTTTATAAATTAAGAACAGTTTTGAAGATGTAATGAAAATAAAATAGCAAGGGGCATGTCCATGTAAGTATTTAGGATAGAGTGAAGTGGTGAAATAGGTCCATATTATGTGCTCAAGTTAATTCAAGTAAAGTTTGGCCAAAATTAATATTATCAAGTATTCATGACAAGATTTGAGGGATTCCATCCATCCCCCCTCCCACTACCATTATTAGTATAAAAATGATAATATTATAGTAAAATGATATATATTCTAGAGTGTGTATAAAACATAATGAACCCAAAAACTAATAAAAATAAGAAAATTACCAATAGGCCAAGATCTTGAAACAATACTTATAATTGATTCGTATTTATTTATTTAAATAATTATAAACTAATACTATGATTAAATAAGGTTCAACTCAGAATTTAGAGTTTACATACAAAATTAAAAAATAAAAAATAAAAAAAAATAAAATCTAAAAAAATGCCTATTTTTAAAAACATTTGAAATATCCCAAAAAGCTCCTGAAATATCCTAAACACTATAATTAGACTATGGGATAAAATTCAACTAATGTTGATATCCAGTTGTAAAAATATACAATTTTTAAAAATAAAAAAATTGGAAAAATCATAATATCACAATTTCAGACCCTCATATGATCATGTATAGCCTCCAGAAAATATTGAAAACTTTTTTAGGAAGGTATAAATTCTTAGAGATAGCAACATACTTTTTGATACAGTCATTTTGGTGCATGGAAGAGCTCAAACATAGTTATGAGTAAAAAGTTATTGCCTTCAAAAGGTTGGCCTATTTTTTCTACATCATTCTTCTTTGGTTGAAAATAACTTAGCTCCTACGAGTTGTCTTGATTGTGCTACTAAAATTTTCCCTTATAAATCTTCTTCAACACCCATTTTGTAATCCAAGTGTTCTCTTTTTATTCCAATCCTTCCCACTGCATCAAATACCTATTATAATTCCTTTTCCTTGTGCTCATTGTCTTCATATCCAAAACTTGGACTATTTTTTCTTTCATCTTCTTTGGAACTTGGTGCCCCCCATTTAATTTTTCATCTTCATCATCTTCAACATATTATCTATAGAATTCATATAAATCTAAAATATTAAATACTTGAGATATATCAAAATTTGGTGGCAAACTCATATCATATGCATTATCATTGATTTTATTCATAATTTTATGTGGCCAAGTTTTATTGTACTTCAATTTATTGTATGTGCCTTTTGGAATTTTTTTTCTTCAATTAAACCATTACTAAATCTCCTTATTCAAATACTTTGGATCTTCTTTTGACATCTATGATTGCTTTATATTTATCATTACTTATTTCTAACTTTCTTCTTACTCCTTGCAACTACTGCATATGCTCTACAAATACTTCTACATCATCATTAATTTGATATACAGTTAGAAATTGTACCAAATCTAAAATACCAATAAGATTTTTTCCATAAATAATTTGAAAAGGTGACTTTCCTATTGATCTATTATTGAATTGTTATATACAAACTTAGCTTGTGGTAAAACCAAGCCCTATTATTTTGGCTTCTCTCCCACTATGCATCTCAATAAATTTTCTAAGCTCATATTCATAAATTTTGTCTATCCATCTATTTTTTAGTGATAGGAACTAATGAATTATAGCTTAGTACCCATCTTCTTCCATGAAGTCCTAAAAAAATGTCTTTAAAATTTTGTGTCCTTATCTAAAGTAATAGTTTTTGAAACACCATGCGATCTTATAATATCCATAAAAATTAATTCTACAACTCTAGTGGAATCATTGTTTTTATTACATGAAATAAAATGAACCATTTTATAAAATCTATCTAAAACAACAAAAATTGAATCATTAGCTCTCTGTGTGTTTGGCAATCCCAATTTAAAGTCCATACTCAAATTTGTCGATGGTCCTCTTGGAACTAGTAATGGCATGTATAGTCCAGTATTTTGTGCATGTCTTTTAGCCATTTAACATATTTTTCACATTAAAACATACCATATCACATCTCTCTTCACCTTTGGCTAAAAATACTTTTCTTCCACCAAAGTTATTGTCTTGATCTTACCAAAATGTCTAGCCAAACCACCACAATGTAATTCTATTATTATATTATCTCATAGAGACCCAACTAAAATGCATAATAGTTTTTCTTTAAAGAGATAACCTTAATGCATAAGATATTCATCATGAATAACATCTATCCTACTTGTTAATGTATTCTTTCTCAACTAAACTTCTAAAATATGGATCCGTATCATATAATTATTTAATAGCTTCAAATCCAACTACTTCACTCACCATATTAGTTAATAATGCTACCCTCCTACTCAATGCATTAGCTACTTAATTTAGTTTTCCTAATTTATGCTTCAACACAAAATTATACCCATGCAAGAAAGAAACTGACATTCTATGCCTTTTATTAAAATTATTTTTTGTATTCACATACTTCAAAGCGTCATGATATATAAATAGGATGATTTACTTAGGCACTAGGTAATGCCCCCAATGCCTTAGTGCTTGTACAATTGCATAAAGTTCAACATCATAAGTAGAATACTTTATCTTTACCTAGTTTAATTTCTCACTCAAATATGCTATTGGCTTTCCTTTTTGACCCAACATAGCACCAATTCCCACAAATAAAGCATCAAAATCAACTTAAAACACTTTCTTAAAATCTAGTAATGCTAAAATTGGTCTTTCTATAATATTTTTATTCAAAAATTCAAATCTTTCTATGGCTGTTCTAATCCATGCAATTTTTTTCTTACTCATGAAATCTGTTATTGGTGCCACAATAATACTAATTTTTTCATAAACTTTCTATAAAAAAGTTTCTAAACAATGAAAACTTCTTACCTCTATAATGTTCTTTGGAATAGGCCACTCAACAATTGCCTTTATCTTTTCTTCATCCATTTTCAAACCATCTGTTGAAACCACAAATCCCAACAATACCAAACTATTCTACATAGTCTTGTACTTCTTCAAATTTCATACAATTTTTCTTTTCTTCAAAAATCCATTACCATTCTCATATATTATAATTGTTCTTCTTTAGTCTTACTGAATATCAAAATATCATCAAAGCAAATAACTATTAACTTACCAATATATTCTCATAGCATTGTATTCATCACCCTCATAAATATGCTAGGTGCATTATATAATCCTAATGGAATCACCATCCACTAATATAAGCCATCCCTAGTCTTGAATGCAGTTCTCCACTCATCTCCTTCATGAATTTGAATATGATAGTAACCACTCCTTAGATAAATCTTGGTAAAATATTATGCTACTTCAAGCACATCCATCATATCATCTAAATGAGGTATAAGAAACCTATACTTTATTGTAATTTTTTTAATTAATCTACTATCCATACACATATTCCATCCTCCATTTTTATTTGGATTCAATAATGTTGGTGTTGCACATGTACTCATACTCTCTCTTATCACCTTCTTCCTTAGCAATTTAGTAACCTATTTATTTGATTCTACATGTTCTGTTGGACTCATCCTATAAGATACTTGATTGGGTAGAGCTGATCTTAGAATAAAATCAATGTGATGTTGAATATCTCTTTTTGGTGGTAAACCATTTGGTAATTCATCAAGCACAACATTTGCATATTATTTCAACACTCTTATTACTTTTTTTGGTATTGACACTATTTTTGTTTCATCATTATTTTATACTAATGCATAACAACCTGCTACCTTCATATATTGGATAAATTCTTTAGTATAGAGCATGCTTTATATCTTCTCTTCCTCTTTAAGAAGTAACAAAACTACCTAAGTAACACCTTTCAAAAAAGTGTATGTTTTCTTTGCTCCATCATAAACTACTTTCCTATCAAATTTCCATGGTCTCCTCAGTAACATATGACATGCATCCATAAAAATAAAATCAAACCATATTTCATCATTTTAACTCTTTCCTATAAAAAAATTGATTAAGCACCTTTTATCTATTGTTACTTCATTCCATTTATTAAACCATGAAATCCATTAAGAGTTAGGATACTTTTCACATTATAGATTTAGTTTCTCAATCATTTCTTTATAAACCAAATTTTCACAACTATCACCATCTATAATTACTTTGCATACCTTTCTACCTGAAGTACATCTTGTTTAAAAAATATTTGATCATAGACATGCATCAACACCTTATTTATTATGCACTTATTCTTTATTTGGAGTGATCATGGTTATTCTCATCATGATATTCTCTCCAACATTTTCTTGTGAAACTTTAGTATTTTTCTCTTCTAATTCAACTTCAATTAGATTACTCTTGGGAAATCTTCATGCCTCCTTTCTTGATCTTTATGGTTTAGATGTTGAAATTCTCTATGCCCTTATTATCCACATCTATAATATACATAATATCTAAATTTATTCAAAGACCATCCTCTAGTACCACTGTAAGCTCATCCTCTTTGTTGGTATTGAAACCATTGCCTATTATCATCTTGCCTTTCTATACCACATGATGATTCACCTTTATTAACATGAAAGCCACCTCTAGTGGTATTAAACCCACCTCATCCCCTTATTTGAGGGGATCTACCTCTTCTTGGACTAGTAGATGTCCTTCTAAAATTATGTCTATTTTATTTTTTTTTCCTTTAAAGCTAATTGATAAGCCTCTTCCATGTTATGTATTTATGCATGCCTAATTCATCTTGAATAAATTTTTTTAAACTATTTACAATCCTTGCATCCATCTTTTGTTGTGTTTCATCATGCTCCACTCATATTTAATGTTTATAAAATTCATTTTTATAATCTTATATACTATGATAGTTTTTCCTCAAATTATAAAATCTTCTATATAAGGTTTGTGCATGATCCACAGAAAGATATTTCTTCCTCATCTTCATATCCATATTTTTCCATGAATTAATCTTCTCTTTACCTTTTTCCTATCTCTCTTTCTATAAGTGATCCCACCAAATCATTTCATGAACTTTCTATTTCATGCATTCAAAACTTACCTTCTTGTCTTCTCTCATAGTCTTCCACTCAAAGAACTTCTCCATGCTATTCATCCAATCTATCAACTCCTATGGTTATAAACTTCCTGCATAATCTAGAATATCAACCTTGATTCTTTCATTTATTCTTTCTAAAGCATGGACCATCATCTCTTCCATTGATGGTGGTTGCTCTTATTGTTCTTCTTCTTATTGAGCTTCTTCATCATGATATGTGTCTTCTTCATAACCAACTTGTCTGCTTTGTTGATTGGTTATTACCTCTATTAATTGTTTAACTTGCCTCTACATATCTTGTATAGTTTGGTTCATCTATGTAACACCTCCTCATCCTTTCACTATTTTTTACTCCTCCAAGATTTAAACATGCTTTGATACTAGATAATGAACCCAAAAACTAACAAAAAGAAGAAAATTACCAATAGGCCAAGATCTTGAAATAATACTAAAAAATTATTCGTATTGATTACTTGAAACAATTAAAAATCCACACCATGCTTAAATAAGCATTAAATTAAATTTTAGAGTTTACATGAAAAATTAAAAAAAATTAAAATATAAAAAATATCTCTATTTTTAAAAACTCTTATAATATCTCAAAAAAACTCCTAAAATATCCAAAACATTATAATTAGACTATGGGACAAAATTCAACTAATGTTGATGTGTGGTTCTAAAAATATATCATTTTTATAAATGTAAAAGACCAAAAAGAAAATCATTAAATCATAATTTTAGACCCTCAGATGATGATGTATAGCCTTCAAAAAATATCAAAAACATTCCTAGGTAGGTAGAAGTTCCTAGGGATAGCAACATAATTTTTGATAGGGTCATTTTAGCTCGTGGAAGAGCTCAAATAGAGTTATGTGTCAAAAGTTATAGGCTCAATAAGGTTGTCCTATTTTTCTACATCATTATTTGTGATTGAGTGGATACTTCATTTTTACTAGTCACTTTAACTTAGAAAACCCTTTAACAACTCATGAAGTTGTAATTTTTTCTATTTAAATTTTTAAAAATATTGAACATTGTAAATTTAAAATTTAAAAAGTAAAAAAGTGAGGAATAAACCTATATGCATGGAAAAAAATATCTATTTTATATTTTTTCTTGAAGATGATGATTCCCTGAAGCCTTACATCTTTGGTCTTGTCTTTGACTCACTTGGTTATATTGGTTTTTTTTTAAACCTATGGCAGATTGAATGTGATAAAGACAAAATTTGGATTGAACATGACTAGAGAAAATAACCCATTGATGGATGAAAAAACATCAATTTACATTGTTGGTATTTGTAACCTTAAAATAAATATGTGTTAGAATCTAAAATGGATTCTCAAGTGATGATATTAGAGGGCACTGAATCTCTAGCTTGTGCATTATGAAATTTAACTGAACCAACCATTATATATGGATAATATATTCAATTTTCACATTATTCATTAGTTATTGAATATGTGATCATAATAAAATGAAGAACATTTATTCCCCTACAATGATGTAAAATAACATATAATATATAAAGTATGGCAAAAAATATGTATTATTAACTATATGATAATAATAATATATGTAAATGTATGTAAATGAAGAATTAAAAATTACGTTCAAATCTCAGAGATGAATTTGAATCATTCAGCCAAAATGTAAGAATTTGTACTTTGTTCCTATAATGTGATTACATATGCATGGCATATTCCATCATATCATGTACCATAAATGAATTTTTTTATGTTTTGTCATTATTTAATATTTTATTCTATATGAAAATTACCTCATTTTGAGGTTAGGGGAGTATCATGAAAGTCACTCAAATGAATGGAAAAGTTAAATTTATCAAGTAAATCAATATGTAATTATAAAATACTGAAACATATGTGGAAATGTATGTTATAATACTGAGATATAAATAATTCAAAACATGTATGTAACATATGATCCAAGTCATAAAGTTTCAAAATATAGATAAATGTATTTATAAAGCTCATAATGATAGTTTTAATATATGCATATGTAATAGTTAGTCCATGATATGGATCATGACACTCAGGAAAATCAACAATCTCAATAAGGATAGAAACACAACGAGAACAATGTCATACCATAAATCTAAAGGAGTCACACAAATGACATGTTTAAATGTCTTGAAATTAAATATTGAAATAAAAAATCCAAGGTCCACACACCAAGGACATTAATAGTTTCTCAAAAAAATGTCATGTTCAAATTTCATATGAAATGTAGGGCAAAGGGCCATAAGCAATCAAGATGACCAAATGTTACACAATCATATTAATATCTCATCTTTATGTTCAAGTAATTTGTATACAATGGCTGAGGGCCATATATAATAGGAAAAAAAATTATAATATACTATGTACAACTAATACCATTAATGGAGCATAAAACTAGAAAAAATGGTTTACACCATATATATGTAATGTGGTCATCTTCTAGAAAATAATGTAGATATGTAAATAATGATAGAAATAATTTTTAAAAAATTATATAACTTAATTTTATATGAGTTATATAGTGTTAACACCTTTAAATACTATACCCTATGAAGAAATCGTTCCTAGGTTACCATGTCTTTTGGGTAGAGGCAAGTCCAATTTATTTATCCATGTGAAATTGTACATATTTAAAGCATTTATATGTACTAGTGAAAATATTTTGTGATATAAAAGAGTATGATATACACTAATCTTGACATAAATAATATATTTAAATTACACAAAATAGATGTATAATAATGCATAGGTCCAATTTTTTTGATTTTTTTAATATTTTGAGTGTTTATGTATTTAATAAATATTTTAATCTATTTTAATTTTTTTAATTTTGAAAAATAACCATATAAACTATTATGTGAAAACTATGGTTTGGAACTAGAAGAAGGGGAAGTGATCCAAACTATTCACAACATGTGTCAAAGTAAATGATGCATTGAATATGATGGGATGGCTATGTATGAGTGAGATTCCTCCACTATAAATTAACAAAAGATCATGTGGGTGTTATAATATATATCCAAATAAATGATTGTATGTCCTTGTGTCATAAATGTACATTTTTAAATGTATGCTATGCACATTTATTAACAATATAATTTAAAAATGAAATATATTTCATGAATACGTATTGTTAGCTAATTTAGAATTGTGTGTAATCGTAGGATATGGTTTATTTACCAATATATTATCATAAAAATAAGCGATGAAAATCATAATCATCACTTACTATCTCACTATCATTGAATGTGATCATAGGAGATGGTTGAGTAGTTTGAACAATTATACAAATAATTTCATATAATGGATGATCATATGACTCATGAGGTTGGCTTGAATTATATGTATGATACATTATTGAATTATGAGTATTTATTAATTGATTTATAAATGGATTAATAAAAACATTCAATTTTTTATTTTCATTGTGTTGAGGATTAATTTCAATTATAGGAGTGCCTAGTTCCATGAAATTATTATCATTAAGATATTGAATTAAGTGATTGAGATTTAAACATATAATAGTAGATTTACCATTGAATTTATGATAATCACAATATTAATTGTTATAAAATGATTAATTTGATCTCTACTCATACCAAGCTCTAGTGGTAGAGGAAGAATAATGAAATTCCACACAAGAAACTATTATTAGAACTTATAAGGTGGTTATGGTAATTTACATAATCTATTTCTTGATCAGTCTAATAAAACTATATTATTCAAAGGTTTATGTACAACATTGAATATAATTTTTGCATCATCTTTAGTATTTTTTGACTTCTATTTTTAATATTTTTCTCTAAAACTTTGATGTGGAAGTTGAATTATATGTAAGTGCACATATTTGAGCTTGTTAAAAGTAATTTGTTTTAATTATATTTTTATTATTGCATGTCAATGTTACTAAAATGATATAAATTTTTATAAAATTATTGACTCATGTGAATATGCAATTAATATTTTTTTGAAAAAAATGTATGAATTCATTATCAAGTGTTAGTCATTTTGATCTACATGGTCTTGTAACAAAATACATAATAAATAATAGGCCAAATATTTCCTTGCTTAAGTTTATAAATATATGGATAAGAAATATTTTTATCAATGTTTATAGAAAAATTCTTAATAAATTGATCCACTAATCGATGGATTTATTTGACTGATTAAATAGGCATATCAGAAAACCAACATAAGGTGTAGTCTTTTATGCTTTAGAAATAACTTTGTTAGATACTTAATATTAAAAGAATAATCCAAACACGGTGCATGAATGATGAAAGATGTTTTTATGTATATCCTTGTCCTTTTAAAAATGCAAGTTTAGGAGATAAACATTATATATGTAAAATATATGTCATAATCTAAAGTGCTAACAAATTATCAAATTATCCATATGTTTCCATCGATTGACTAAATTCTTATATATTATCTCTAACTAATAAAACATATCAAAAAAATTTTAAATAGTTTTCATGAGTGATTTTTTATATGGCAAGGTAGGTGTTTTAATATGCGTAATTATTAAATATTTCAATTGAGTCATTTGGATTGGCATGTGTATAAATATCTATTGGAATCCTTGTGTTTCCCCAAAACCTAGTGGTGTAGATTGATGAAAACACTTGATCACAAAGTTGAATAAACACCAAACTTAATATTCTTATTATTAAAATTGAAACAAAAATATTGATTGATATTTTACATCTCTTTATAAGTAATAAGTTTAGATCATGTCCAAAAAGAGTGATTAAAATCACTAAAAATATAGAGATGAAAATTAAGTATAATTAATTACTTAAAAACAACCAAATCACTTAATAACTAAATTAAGGTGAGATAAATGTGAAATATAACTAAAAAACATAAAAAATATTTTTATGAGCATAATTAAGAATTAAACTAACTAAATAGATATGTAAATATAATTCTATCATTTTAGCCTTAATTTAGAATGGTATCAAATGAACAAGTGAGAGATACTTAAAATACCTCCAATTTTTCATGTGTAAGATGTTTTATGAACATATATACACACTGTTATCTTACCAACCTAATTTAGAGATAGATATTGTGTTTTTGAACATGTTTATGTATCTAATGGTTTTTTAATTCATTATTCTTTGTCATGAAATAATATATTATAAACAAGTATAATTACACATTAATTATCATAATAGATTATGATAAGCATTTTATATTAAACACTCAAACCTTTAATTATGTGACGTAACCATATTGCTTCATAAGCAACTCCTCTTTTTTCATAATATTTTTATTTAATATAAAAACATGAGACAACATTTTGTTTTTTATTCTCTATTATATTTGACCATAAGCCAAACAAAATACTTACCTAGATGTAGATTTATTATCATATAGATTTATATAATGGTCTGAATCTGTGTATCTTGTCAAAGAAAAATGAACATTATTATTTTAATCTATGATAAAGTCAAATATACCATTGTTATATTTTACAATGAAATTTTATAATTTCTAGTTACTTTATTGTTTATATTGCATGAATATTAAGAGGTAGGTCATTTCATAGCTAATATTATTAAGACACTAAAATTTCAATAAGTCTAGCTTCTAAAACAATAACTTATATTGATTTATATTGAATACATCAAATAATTAAAAATCATACATAAATAAGGTTCAACATAGAATTGGAGTTGACATGTAAAATTTTAAATTCTAAAAATAAATAAAACATGACCAATTATTTTTAGTAAGTTTTGCATGCAAGTACGTGCAGATCTAAAATATTTAAAAATAAATTGAACATTAAAAGTAACTTATCAAACAAATATGAACTGAAGTTCAATTTTGGGTGCAAAAATACTCAATTTTTATATTTTAAAAAATGAAACTAATATTAAATTATAATTTTGGACCCTCAGATGGTCACGTATGGCCTCTAAAATGTAGTGACATAATTAGATAAGGCAAGGTATAAATACATTGAACTTTTTAATATGGTCATTTCGGCATGAAGATGGGCTCAAATAGAGGTACGGATCAAAATTTATAACCTCCAGAAGTTTGACTCTTTTTTCTACATCATTCTCCTCTGGTTAAAAACAAATCGATGCCTATGAGTTAATTTAATTGTACTAATGCCATTTGTTCTTATCATTCTTTTCCAACTTCCATTTTTTAATTCAATCATTTTCTTCCTATTGTACCCTTCACACTGTACCAAATACCTATCATAAATTCCTTACCTTGTGTTTATTGTCTTCTTATCCAATACTTACACTATATATTCTTTCTTCTTATTTGGTACTTATTGCTTCCAATATAATTCTTCATCATCTTCACATTAACTATTTTCTCCATATAAATCTTGTAAATATGAAACATTTAATATTGAAGAGATATGAAAATTCTGTGGTGAACTCTTCTCATAAGCATTATCATTGATGTTTTCCATAATTTTATGTCATCCAATTTTCTTGTACTTCAACTTGTTATTTGTGCCTTTTGTAAATATCCATTTGCTCAAGTAATCCATCAATAAATCTCCTTCCAAAAATATTTTTGACCTTCTACTAATGTCTAATGCTACTTTATACTTCTTATTACTTTTCTACAATTTTTTTCAAGTACTTATAACTGCTATATATGTTCTGTAAATGCTTTTACATCATTACTAACTCATTTTGAAATTGGTAACTATACCAAATCTAAAACATTCATAAGATTTATCTCATAAAAAATATGAAATGCTGATTTTTTCTATCGATTTCTTTACTGAACTATTAAATAAAAAATCATCTTGTGGTAAATTCAGTTCCTATTCTTTGGGATTCTCTTAAAATATGCATCTCTGTAAATTTTTAAATCTATTATTTATAAGTTATGTCTTTCCATTTATTTTGGGGTGGTATGCACTACTAAATTGGAACTTAGTGCCCATTTTCCTCCATAAAATCATCTAAAAATGACTTAGAAATATTGTGTCTCTATCTGATGTAATAGTTTTTAGAACACCATGCAATTTTGAAATATCTTAAAAAAATATTTATGCAACTCTAGTGGCATAATTGGTTTTATAACATGGAATAAAATGAACCATCTCTATAACCCTATCTCCAACAACAAAAATTCAATCATTACCTCTCTATAAGTTTAATAAACTAAACATAATAATCATAGTCAAATTTATCCATGGTCCTCTTAAAACTAATAATGGCATGTAAAATCTTTTATTTTATGTGTGTCCTTTTACCACCTAACATATTATTCACCTTGAAACATACCTTTTCACATTTCTCTTCATATTTGGCCAAAAATATTTCTCCTACATCAAAGCTATTGTCGTTATCTTACCAAAATATCCAGCGAAACCTATTATGCCATTTTCTTATAATATTATATCTTAGATATCTAATTGGAATACATAATTATTTCTATTTGAAGAGATAACCATCCTATATAAGATACTTATTATAAATATTACTTATAACACATGTTTATATATTCCTGCATTGCTCAACTCTCTTGCCAAAATTTGGATTAGTATCATATACTTTTTTAATAAATTCAAATCCATCTACTTCACTCACCATAGTAGTTATCAACCCCACTCACCTACTCAAAGTAACAACTTTTTGATTATATTTTCTTGATTTACTCTTCAACATAAAAGTATAACCTTGTAATAAAAACATGCACTTTGTATACCTACTATTTAACTTTTTTTGAGTATTCACATACTACAATGCCTCATGATAAGTAAATAGGATAAACTCCTTAGGCATTGCGTAATGCCTCCAATGTCTTAAGGATTGTACAATGGCATAAAATTTAACATCAAATGTATAATACTTTACTCTTATCTCATTTAATTTCCCATTTAAATATGCCATCAACTTCCATTATTGACCTAACATGGACCTAATTCTCATAAAAAAGTGTCACAATCAACACCAGATAGTTTGCTAAAATCTAGCAATGCTAAAAGTAGTTTTTTTTGTAATTTTTTTATGCAACAACTTAGATCTTTATTTTTCTACCCTTGTCCATGTAAATTATTTTCCTTTTATACAATTTATTATTGGTTCAACAAGACTAATACAATTCTTAATAAAAAATGTATAAAAAGTTACTAAACCATGGAAACTACTTACCTCTATGATGATCTTTGGGATAGACAACTCAACAATTGCCTTTAATTTTCCTCATCCATTCTTACGCCATCTACTAAAAATAAAAATCCTAAAAATATTGAATTACTCTAAATAAACATGTAGTTCTTCAAGTTAGCATAGAACTTTTCTTTTCTTGATAATTCTAATATCATAATTTATAAAATGTTGTAAGTGTTATTTTTTAGTCTTATTGAATAACTAAATATATTCAAAATAAACTACCAAAAACTTACCACTATATTCTCATAGCACTAAAATCATTACTATCATAAAAATAATTGGTGCATTAGATAATATAAATGCCATTAATATGTGCTCATATAAGCCATCTCTATTATTGAATGATGCTTTCAATTCATCTCTTTCACAAATTTGAAGCTGACAGTATCCACTTCATAACTCAATTTTGGTTAAATATTTTACATTAATATTTGGGCTAGAGTGAATTTTTCTCTAAAAAAATTTGGGTCAAAGACATCATCACATCCTGCAACTACATTTAGAAATGACAACCTATATGTTCTATAAATTTATGAGGTGTACTTCTCAATATTATTTAATATAAAAATTGATATATGTAAGTACTATATATATACTAAATAAAAACTCACTTGATGTAAATGAAATACATATATCAATCATATATCTTTGATTTTATAATTTTAAGGATTATTTATATCTTGTATTTTTCAAGATATAAAATTGATAAAATAAAATACTAATAATTGTCAAGAGCCTCATAATTAATAGGTCATGTATCTAGAGTAGGAATAATGATCTCTCACAAATGGAAAGTATCATGCCAATTTGAATTAACTAATCTCAACTCAAAATCTAAAACTTATTCTAATTATGTAACATAAGTTCAATTGTCATGATAATTTTCTATAGTATCTAGTGTATGTTTTTTAGTATTATTAAATATATTACCCTTGAAACCCTATCACCGAGTATAAGAAGTTTATGTTTGTGTCCTTTGTGGAACAATCTTAATTCCTTCTATTAATAACCTATGAGGTTTTATAGTAGAGAGTGGGCATATAGAATCTATGAAAAATAAATAATTAAGTGGATTTTAAATGGTATGTCTCCATGGAATTTTAACAATGAAATTCTAAATTCTATAAGTAGGTTTAACCTTTTTAGGTTGTTCAACTATCATTGATTATAAATGAACAATAACATCTAGTTTTAAGGGTATTTATATGCAATGCCATGAACTATTATAAAATAATTAGTAAAATTTATTTCACATATCTATGTATTGTATAAGTGACTACACAAAGATACTAAATATAACGAATTTCTAATAACCCATCAAATGTTATGGTGTTGGGTACTAATACAAACTTCTTAGACACATGTGTGAGACAAACCTATAATGGTAATTTTATCTTACCAATCCATCTCTGGGCTTAACCATATAATGCTTTTATTATTGATTGTGTTGGAAGTATATACTTATATTCTTATGTAATATAAGAGATAAGTGTGATATTTCACATATTCACACTTGAATTTTTATCATTCATGAAACTCTATATAGGTTCATGATCAATGAAAGATTAAATTAGAAAAAGATTACATATCATAATCATCATAAAAAATATGTAGCTATATGAATATGATAAGTGGTCTAGATGGAATTAAAACATGATATCTAGCAATGTTTCCATTCAAATTAAGTTGTTCCTTAATGATGATGATAAGAAGGTTTTGGAGGATGTGAATTATATGTGTAATGGACTTTCAATTTGTCAAATATTTTTTGATTTGTATGATTAGGAAAAATATCCTTCAATATTTTCATTTTCATACTATCACTTGGTTGTGCCTTTGTATTAGTTGCGATATGTGATCACATTGATGATTTTATCATCTATCAAATCATGAATCTTTTGTTTCAAATTGATTTATCGAATGGTTTACATATGCTCATGCTCTATGAAAATTAAAAAAAACATTGTAATCAACTCATTTTTCAATAGGTTTATTCAAATCAACCTATTAATGGAAGGGAGGGATAAAAATGACATTTTAACATTCTATGTAAAGACTCATTTGGAGATCATGGTAGGATGGTAATATGTTTCCTTGGAGGAGTTGATAATACAATACATAAAGTAGGTTCTAAAATTCTATATATAATTTCCTATTAATCACTCTTATTATGGGTGGTCTCACCTTGTATGGTGGTTTACATATATTATTTGCAAGAGAAGTAAAAACTGGGATAGTTGCTTAATTTAAATTATTCATTACAAAAAAAATAGACTTATATTTACTCAACTATGTGGCATAAATTTGTGAATGACAAAAAATTATTAAACATAATAGATTCATGTAAAGGTTGAATTAATCTCTATTTTAATTTATTAAAATTTATCTCTTCCATAGGATTCATTATTTTGGATAACATGGTATCATACGTTAAGACATATTCTATGATAGGCTTATTGGATTCATTTGAGATATAATCAAACTAAGCATATAAAATATTCTCACTAATGTTGATTGATAAATTTACAAGTAAATAATCTACCAAAGGATTAAATACATGAATTGAATAATGTGGTAAATCATAAAACCATCTAACTATGTGTATTATTTGAACTATTAGTATATAACTTTGCCAACAACCTATTTATAGATACATAGTCAAAACATGCTATGTTAAATTATATGTAATTTTATTTAGGGTCACATTTTATATTTATCAATATAATATTAGATTACATTTAACTAATTGATAAATAATATGCATAAATATGGTAATCCAATTGAGTATGAAATAAAGTTTATGAATCTAGCCCCTGATTAGGTTTCAAAGAAATTTATTCAATTTAAAACACCTCAGCTTGCATTAGATACAATGTTATACATAAGGTATTTTTCATTAATGATAGAATGTGTGCTTATCTACAATAATTTTTTAGATTAGTATGTAGGAGTTTCCATATTCAACAATTAAAATGTTTTGGTTGCACCCATTATACAAGGAAATATAATGTTTTTACTAAATGGTATAGAGAAAGGTAAGGACCCCATAATAGTTGAATTTTTAGTGTGTTGACCTTCATATGATTTCTTAATTTAATCTATAAATTTTTTATAAACACCTTTCTCATATATTTATTATTATAATGTACCCCATGAATTAAATTTTATCTATTTCATCAAATCTATTAATTGATTCTTCCATTACGAATGTTATGAATTATAATATGGAATGTTCAAATTGAGTACCACATAATAAAGATCTTATTATAAGATAGTTAGAATTATTATTTTTTAATTCCAATATATATGAAATATAAATTAGAAGATCATTATTATAAAATAATTTAGCAAATCTAAAAACACTGATACAATTATTATAAACAAAAAATGAAGTAAGTAATCCCTAATAACATGAATAATTAATGTTTTCACAATATTGAATCAATATATGGGTTCACCAATATATGTATATGTAGAGAAAGGTAAATAACCCATAATATTTCAATTTTTAGAGTGTTGGCCTTTATATGATTTATTAATTTCTTCCATAACAATTTTTATAAACATATTTATCATATATTTATTCTCCATAAGGTACTCCATTAATTAAATTTTATCTATGTCATCAAATCCATTAATTGATTCTTCTATTATGGTGTTACAAATTAACATATTGAAATGTTCAACTTGAGTACCAGTTAATAGACATCTTCTTATAAGATAGGTAGAAACAAACTTCTTTAATTCCAATATATATGAAATATAAATTGGAAGATTATTGTTCTAAAATAATTCACAAAATATAAAAACCCTTATCCAACAATTATAAACAAAAAATGAAGTAAATAAATCCTAATTACATGAATTATTAGTGTTTTCACAATATTGAATCAGTATATAAGTTTACCAATATATGTATCTATCTATTTATCTATCCACACACACACACACACACACACACACACAGATATATGTATGTGTGTGTACACACACACACACACACACACAATCAGATTATAGTAAATATACCTAAAATCACACAAGCTGATTTGAAACATACTATTTTATAAATATGTTTAAAAGGGTAATTATCAAAGAAGAATAACATAGCTAGAAATAAAACATGTAGAACTATGACTATGATTGTGAAACATTTTTTTGAGGTTTTAATAGGTTACTATGAATCAAGAATAGGGATTCACATCCACTTGGGATAAGGTCATGTTATTAATACAAGATCAACATGCACTAGTGTCTATAAGGTTCATTGATAGTTAGTATGTTATTTTAATTTTGTGTGAAATATTCAAAGATTAACCTGACTTTACGTCTTATTTGCATGATTTAGGTTATTTTATTTGTTATGTAATCCACTATTTTAATTATTATTCACTTGGAGCCCTATATTAATAAATGATGAGGAATAAACTAAATAATTAGGAAAATGGTGTTATTTCTTGAATTTTAACTTTTATTCAACACCCCTTATGTCAAGTATTGCCTACATAGCATACAGTAAAGAGTGATAAAAATTCATGTAGTTTTCCTATGTTACAATAGTGTGTGTGAATATTGGTGTAATTCAATATGCTATTGAAAATTTTGTGTGATTAAGTGCCTCAATAATGAATGACCTCGAAGGTGTATTCAGACTTAACACAAGGATATTATTGATGTGTTAACTTATAATTGGGAATAACCTATGCTTTCTGCTAAATATCCAGTTATATGTTATAGTTATTTTCAATCATATGAGGCCCAAGTGAATAAATCATTATTGAAGGTGGAATTATAGTGATCATTTTTTATTTCCATTGGATGGGACTTAAAAAATGTATGTGATGACCTATTGGGTGAATTTTAATTTCATAAACTATCCATTATTTGGATGGATGATGTAGTCAATGGATACAAAAATTACTAGTAGTCATGATAGTCCTAAAAGAGTAGCTGTATCTAAGTAGCAAAGATAACTAAGGTGGAGGTTTGAATGAGTCCAAGGATGAGATTAGGTTATTTTCAATGAGGAATAGTAACATTTATTAAGCATTATTGCCTGAAATTATGGGTCATTAGCATATAATTGAAGGAAAGGTAGTCAAGGACCATGACATCAGGCACAAGCTAAACGTGTATAAGGAATGATCATAATTACATTTTTTTATCAATAAATATTAAATTTTATTTCTAAAAAATTAAATTACTATTAAATTTATGAGGTCTTTAAATTTCATATCTATAATAACCATGCTTAGGCATTCATGCAAAATTTTCTTGAATCCATGTTTGATTATATTAGAAGAATGTTATAGATTAATGAGTATTTAGAAGCTAAAATGTATGTTTGGTGTTTATTTTATATCCTTAGTCTCATGTTACATTTTATAGGATTGTACTTAACCTCAAGTTAACATCCACCTAGAGAGATATATCCATGTTCACTAATCAAATGACTTATGGTCTATAGATATATGTGGTTTATGGGAAGGTTATTATTTTAATGAAACTTATTTATTATTAATTATATCATAATGTTTCAACAATCAGGTTAAATGATATTTTAGAATATAATACATGCTAGGAATCTTAATTATAGTTTCATTTATGTCTAGGCATCCATTCCATTGGATTGATGAATATTTGTGTTATGGGTGTTATAGGCCCATATATATATATAACATATTCATATTCAGATGTTTTATTATTATTAATAATAATGAAAAGCATATTCAGATGCTTTATTGTTAATAATAATAATGAAATTTATGTAACATGTATATAAGTTTGACTTGATCAATATAAGTTATTTAACAAGTAATACTTTATTTATTTTATTTAGAATTATGGTGAAAACATAATAATGTTTTTGGAACTATTAATTTTGCATTCCAATATAACATAAAATATTATTGGTTGATATTTGATAACTCTCCCTCTTGAATGTTTGTAATATTACTATATATTGAAACATTATAATAAAACTATCTTAAGTACCATACATTGTCCTATCCTAACTGATAGAAGAAAAAAAAAATATGGACAACATTGATAATATAATTTAATATTATGAAATAAATATTCTCTAAAATTGATAATTGATGATATATTATGAATCTAAAGGTGAGAATTATGAACATAATTTAAAAAGACTTGAGATTATTATTTTGAAAGTAGAACCATCATGACATTTTCATTTTTATACATATTTAATTTATAATATGAATTTTAGTCACTTGATGCACATCAGACCTATGGATATAATATTAATTAATTATTATAAGATTAGTTGGTTTGAAGACGTTAAACATAGTGATGTTCATGAGTTTATTTAGAAGTTTTAAAGTAATCTCTTTTGGGATGATAATTAGATGATTAGATGTTTACTTCAATTTAAATGTATCTTAAGATTATAATTAACTAGTAATATCCTATATAATATGAAAACTTACATGTTCACTAAGTTGTTAAATGGTTTTACCATACTTAGTTCTTGACCTTATAATTAGATAATTGTTTGTAATTAAACTTATGGATATAAAGATATCATTGAATTTAAATAATTTTAAATTAAACATTATGTTAACACATTCATATAAAGAATTGAATTCTAGTGAATAGTTTTTGGTTCAATTGGTAAAGTTTCATGGCTCACAAAGAGCCCACCAAGGATCAATTCTTGTTGATAGTAAAACTTAACACACGAAAAAGGATGAGGCTAGGATCGTGCCTTGCTCAAATTTGGTGAAATGGATACCCCTCATTCCTTAGATCTTAGCTAAAAATCACCACATAAAGTAGTGATTCATCAAAAAAATTATTAAATTTAAGTAATAGAAAAATTAATATGTGGACCAATCGATAAACTTATATCTAGTGAAGCTTGTTAACTATTAGGATAATAGTAAAATAGTAGCATGCATTATTAAAAACATGTATATTAAATTTTATAATGAATGCTAGAGTGAAAATTTTAATAATATCAATATTTTTCATGATTAAACTTTGTTAAACATTATATAGGAATATTGAAACTATGTAGTTAAATATAATGCACTGGTAGTTTCAAAGCCTATGCAAATATGTGAAAATAATCTTTTTCATTGAGCTACTAATTAATAAAATTATTGAGGATATAAAATACCCATGATTTATTTACCCTATATATTTTTTAAGAGATTATAAAACACTATCCAAACTAGGAGGTACCAATAGGAGTCATTTTTAGATAATTAGCAAAGTCGTGTAAAATTAAGAGTAACACAGTTAATAACTTAAAACTATAGTGAATGTGAATTTGGTTTATTGAAAATATATAATATATAATATTTAAATGTATTTGGATTTTATCCTTGATACCCTCAGTACTGTCTCATCTAAACTCCATTTTTTTATTTGGTTTTTAGTGATGTATCTAACTAATAAGCCAAAATTGTTTTTGTATGGGATATTAACAAATGTTTCATATTTAAATAATGGGTTTATTATAATTTGGTTTATGATCATGATGTGGAATTCATGACTAGAAATATATGTTGAATGTAATTTTATATTGAGATTACAATATATTCAATTCAATGTTAGGATGCTTCAAAGTTTACTCTCTTTTAACTATAAAATCATCATAGGAATTAATATAATGAGTAACCTTCACAATTAATTCAATGATTACTTGTTTATTTTTAATGAAATGAGTTTGTTAAAATTATATAATATATATTCTTGTTTGTGTTTGTATGTATATTGAAGGAGTGAATTTATGTAAATAGTCAAGCATGGGCTTGAGGGATGTTATTTTTTTTTTATGTATACTAAAATATTAGACAAACCAAATTAAAACATGTGACGATGGTGATAGATATAATTTTTTTTCTTATAATCTTGACAATTAGAAATATATTTCACCTTATGAGATTTGAGTAACTTACATAACCTAAGTAAGATGTTTACATAGACATTGAATATTTTAGTTATCTTTATATTCTCTTATGTTACCTTCAAACTTTATGGGATTTGAAAAACTTAGATAACATAAGGAATATGTGTATGGGTTGAAGCATAATATTGTGTCCCATTTTTTGGTAAACTTGGGATAGCAAAAAATGAAAATGTGAACATTTATTAGTTTGTATAGATAGTAATGACTTAACCGTATA
>JARHVA010003253.1:155000-272500 GCA_037957365.1 Torreya grandis
CCACTAAGATTTATTTGTGTGAATTTGATCCTTTCACTACATGGGTTGAATTATTTCTCATGATTTTATATGGCATTAATAAAAAACCATTTTAAATTTGTTGAGAACTAATTTAAATGATTAGAATCAACATTAAACATAATAGGTAAGATTTACCCAATGTGTAAAAGTGTAAGTATGCATTTGTATTGAAATTACCAAGTGATAAAATAATTTGATTTAGAATATCTTAAAATCAATCCAACAGATGAAAACACATAATAGGAATTTTCAAAAATGGATGAAAAAATAAGAGACTATTTAATTTTAACATTTGATAATTAGAGGACTAAGAAATAAAATGTCCCATAGGGGTCTAAAATTCATACAACTAGTGAGACCTACAAAACATTTTTATCCCTTAAGTAAATGAGTTGCATTCTTATTTGGATCTACCCTTACAAATGCTTATTATAGTTTTAGTTGTTAGAACATTTCAATAAGGTGAAGACAGAAATTTATGAAAGAAAAGGGTTTATGTATGAATTTAAGATAACACGAGGTTGACAAATAGGTCATCATTAAGTTTATAAGTTAATTAAAGAAAAAAAAAATCAAAATTGACATGATTAAGTATTTTGTGACTGAATGTAGGTGTCTACATTTACACCACATTAATCTAAAATTGAATTAATAGATTAGAGGTAAGATTGTACCTTAATGTGTAAAAATCACTTTTCCTTTTGGAGAATCTATAAATCATGTAGAAACTATAAATCATGCAAGATGATCCAAGGAAAGTACTTTAAAAATGAAAAACTAGTTATTATAAGATACCAAACTAAAAAGAAAAATATAACTTGAATTTTGAAATACTTAAAATAAAAAAGGAATGAATACACATGTATGTGTAAACCAATGTTTCTCTTGTGTCATTTTTTGGAGATGATCCTTCATTGAAGCATTTAAGAGTCTTGGTTACTTACCTAAAGTAATGCATAATTTGATGGTGACTAAATGCCAAATTTAAGTTTTCATTTGTAGATGATATTACACCCATTGAAGTATGAAAACTCCTCAATTTAAATTAGATTGCATTTTTAACCCAAATATGTTAAACAGGTTGAAATTTAAAATAGATTAATAGACATAATTCTAGAGTGAACTAAACCTATAAGTTATGCATTATGAAAACAAAATGAATTAACCACTATAGATAGTTTATATATTTAATTTCAACATTGCTCATGAATTCATATCAAAAGAGAATGTATAACAACTATGCCCCTACCATATCTACATATTACCAAATAATATTTTACATATTATAAAATAACATATTTTACATGAATATATATCATGTTCCCATTCATAAATGTATAATTTGTTAATATATGTAAAAGAAAACTATGAATTTTGCTTAAAAAGTATGCACAAACCTATATGTTCACTAAAAATTATGTGAATTTTTGCTTTGATCTTACAATACGTGTACCTATGTATATAATATGCACCCGTAATTTGTATCAATTACTAAATATTGAACCTTTTTCAACTTTTGAAACTCTATTTTTTACCAAAACAGATTTTTATTCTTATAATGATTATCCAAAGTATGAAAAATCCCCTAAAATTTTCTCTTTTGAGGTGATGGAATTGATCCTAAAGTTCGTTAATATTGAATGACAAGTTAATTATAAGATGCATAGGAAGATTTAATAATTTAATAATGTATTATTATGAAAATTATTTTAACAAAGTAAGATATATTTCACTTGAATTATGTGTTTAATATGTGAGGAAAGGCATATATAATGTATCAATTAATTTCATAGTTATAGAATTAATATCTTATGTTATTTTTAGTGCATGATATGGATAAAACACTTAATAAACTTAAATATCTTAACAAAAAAAATACATTGAAATATAAATGTCAAACACTAAGTCCAAAGACCACATACAAGAGACATGTTCAAATGTATTATAATATAAATTTGCATGTACAAGGTTAAGGTCCACATGAAAATGACATGATTAATGTCAGTAACAAGAAACATGTTCAAATTTTACACAAATAAAGAGCCAAGGGCCAAACTAAAATGGGCATTTTAAAATGTCGCACACACTAAACAAAATATCATAGATAAATTGAAGAAATTTTATATGTATGAACCAATGGCCATACATAATAGATAAACAAGGTCCATTCTAATATGTTCAAGTTGTCAGTTCCCAATTGTACACCTCTTTTGCTCAGCCTTTCAAACATGAAAGAAATGTCAAACAAAGATGAAAAATATGCTAGTATGTCATTTTAGCTGAGTAGGGTTTGGCATATAAAAAGGATTGAATGCAAACAATGACTGGGAGACATTGATATAGGGTATGATCAACTCCATGCTACTTATATCTCTACCTGAACCAAGGTGAGAGGACATAAGGGGTAGTTTGCTTACATGGATAGATTTTTAATTCAACCTCAATTTGGATTTTTAGTATAAAGTAAAATAAATATGACCAGGGCACAACCAAACTTGTTCACTCCACTTGAGAAGGTTTGCCACTTGCAATGAAAAAATTCTATAGGTTAATAAATATAGATATGTATATGAATGTAATATTCATTCTAAAAAATCTTCAACAATAGGGGTCAAATAAAATATTGCAATGTTGAGATTCAAAGTGCAAAATGCAAACACATGTTATATAGTCAAGATTTTATGCATTTACATGGAAAATAACACTTAACATATGTAAAGGATATATTATTTTTAGGGTATGATAGGGTATGACATGTAAGTAGTTTATAAAAGGTGGTGTGTTCATAGTCTTCAAATACCAAGGGTACATTCAAACATTCATAGCATCATTCCATAGCAAATATGTACAAAAACTCAAATCAAGGATAACAGGGACTACCAGTAGTGAATTCCATATGCTCCTTACTAAACTCATAAACATAGGGTGCCATAAAAGTCATTCAACAACATATTTTCAAACTAAATTGTAGAAAGGGTTTATAATCTAGATCCTACATAAAATGATAACCAATAATAAATTCAAACCCAAATATCCAATCAACAACACTTAAAAAACATATTATTATACTTCATCAATAAGAAATAGCAAAGAACACAAGTATTTCCATTAATTTTGTAAATCTTTACATACATTATTATTTGAAAATGGTGCTATGTGGACAAGCATGGTGATATTTCTCTATGTTTTACAATGGAGACATATTAAAAATTCTCTCAAAACTTGCTAATGGTTGTAAAAATATAGCCATCTTATCAAGGGATATAATATCCACACATAATGGTGGATCTAAAAACATTAAAGAACATAGTCTTAGAGAAAATAAAAAAATAACAACCACCTAGAATAGAAGAGAAGCTTGTAATTTATACATTTTTAACACCCATTTTTAATTATGGAATAGGGGTTTCATTTTGAAAAAAATTAAATTTATAGTCAAAACTCAAAAGTCCAGCCAAGATGCTCCCAGCTAGAAAAACCCTTTTCCATACCTAAAATCTTTATGTATGTGCAAGAAAAATGATTCATGTAACTACCTTTATACGCAATGATGAAGATTTGTAAAAAATCTTTGATATATTAGATGGAAATCCCTTTTACTTCGGATAGGAAGAGAATATTCATGGTGAAGGCCAAATAAACCAATTGTATTCTTGTTCAACTACTTGAAGATGCCCTTAACTACTTGCTTGCACAAATGGAACCACACGGACACCTACCCTTCCTCATATGAATGGCATAGAAAAGCCTACTCTTGTAATTATGGCATTTGATCATTCCATACCCATGGCTACTTTAAAAATATAATTTGGAGTGGCCCATCTTAAATTTATAGACTTGTAATGTTTCAATCATGGAGGATATTGAACAAGAAAAACATGATAAAATAAAATACTTAGGTTTATTTTACCTTTTTACTTTTTGACTCCAACTTACTTTTCAATAATTTGCATTTTGCACTTATGATTTTTTCCATTTGATTTTTGAAAATTGGCATTTTTAGGGTTTCTTATACATTTTTTTAATTCATAAATGCATTATTTCCATTTTTTAGTCTTTTGGGAAAATGCTGGTCACTTTTATAAATTTGTAAGTTTTGTTGTTAAGGAAAAATCTGGGTCCCATTTATAATTTTCCAATTACTTTGTATTGGAGATTAGTAGTAGTTTTGCAATTTATAAATTAAAAATAATAGAATTGTAATTCATAGCTATAGTTCCCCGGAGAAGTTCCCTTATGGAAATGGGAACTCTAACTACAATTTATAATTTTAAAATTTCCAAAATTATAAATATAGTTAGAGTTTTGGATTCCCTCAAAAGTTACTTTTAGGGAATCCATAACTCTAACTATAATTTGTAATTTTTCAAAAATATAAATTATAGTTGGGGTTACCATTTCCCTCAAAATTTCCTTTTAGGAATCCATAAATTCAACTGCAAATTATAATTTTACAAAATTACAAAATTATAATTCCTTGTGGAAGTTTGCCTTTTCATTAAAGCCACTTATTTACTGGTGTTGAATGGGGATTTGGGAGACCTAGGTGTAATTTATCATTTGCACAAGTGCAAAATTGAAAAATTGCATTACTTCTCTAATTATCCATAAAACTCCTCTTGAATTGACTTTTATTCCACCTTCTTTGATTGTTAGGTTTGGGAGAGTTGACTACAATTTGCAAATTTACACTATGCAAATTACTTCTACCACAAAAATCTCCTAGGGACCTTGGGAGCCTCATCTCAAATTTTTGAAAGTTGTAATTTCCTTGATTGTTCAATTTAACTCCATTCTTGCAACCTGGATGAGCAAAGTACCATGTAAAAAATTCTTAGATACCAACTCTTTGTCAACTTGATGTATCAACTCAAAAATCCTTCTTGTTTGCTAAATGAATTTGAACTCGAAACATTTGCCAATGGAAGTATGAGGGCTAAAATCATTTTCTCTATGGTTTGAATCTTCAAAAAAATGTGATTAATTTGCTTTAACACCAATTTTTACCTATTATTCTGCATTTTAGTTCTCCTTACAAGTTTCAAAGTATCAAGATCCCATGATCAACCGTACATAAAATATATCACATTCTAATGTGTTGAAAACCATATGTAATTTATATCCATAACACATTTTGTCAAACTTGATCACCAAGGTGGCTCCTATGAACCAAAAATAGGAACCTTGTTGGGTTATGGGACATAAGTGAGTCTGACTTGGTAGCCAAGTACATCCAAAAAAAAAAAAATTGGGTTCGAATTAACCCCCTTTGTTTGAAGAAGGTTCATTCAAACCCCCTTAATTCAAACTTCAACATGTAATTTTTGAATGGGACTCAAAAGAACATCCTTAAAATGAATGTGGTCAAATGTTTAATTTATGCATTTGACTAATTTGAATGAACTAGCTAATAAAATGATTTATTTGGTGGGTTTGAATGAATGGGGTTCAAAAGAAGGGGGTTCAAATGAACCCCCTTCGCTCAAACCCCCTTTGTTCAAACCCCTTTCATTCTAACTACATGTGGAATCAAATGCTCACCCATTGAAGTAAAAAGCTACTATTGGCATAAGATTATCACTTCTGATGCCATATATTAGAATGAAAAAATAAAATAAAAACATGTGGGTTTACATATAAAAAGATCTTTTTATGAGCTTTCGAATAATATTATATTTTTATAAATTTTAAAAATATTTAATATTTATTTTGATTTATTTAGTAAAATATAATTATTTATAAAATGATGTAACATATGTTTGAGGTACAGAGAAAAATAAGAGACTATGGCCAATTTGTTTTTAAAAAATATCAATGCAATCGAATTTAATGTTTTTGTTATAATGGTGAAAAAATTAGTCGATTTTGACACACACACACACAGATATAATGTGATGAGAAGACATAAGCATTAATATTCCTTGCCATGATCATTAAAAAATTAGTTAAAACTACATTTTTAATCAAAAAACTATAGAAAAAAAATTTTCCACTACATCTTTGTTTGTAAAACCTCTTTACAAAAAATCTTGAGAAAATATTATGTTTTTAAAAAATTTTGAGGAGGAGAAATTAGGTACTCAATAAAACTTTTTGTACATGAAACATACATGTTGTGTATTTACGTATTAAAAAATCTATTTTCTATTTCTTCAAAATAATAATAAATGTAATCTACATTAAAATGAAATATTTCATTAACTTACATGATTTTTACATTTTATATGGTTAAGTTACTATTGTTGATACAAATTGAAAAATGTTCACATTTTCATGTTTTGCTGACCCCTTTGAACCAAAACGTAGGACACATTATTTTGCTTCAACCCTATTGCATGTTATAAAATTTTCTTTGTAGCCTTCCCAAGTTGAAATTCAAAAGTAATATAATCCCAGACTAACCATCATACTTAATTATTAAAGAAACTATACCACACATCCACACACTGCGGCCTCCATTCTTATACGTACAGTAAAAGGTTTGGTAAATCTGTGGTGGGATTGGCTTCACTTTAGTGTCAAACTCCTACTCAATTCCAGACAAATTAAAACGGCCCTTATAAATGATTAGATTAAGAAAACGTATTAGATGACCAAACCTTCCATATCGCCCTATCTTGTATAAATACATTTCTAAATTTCTAGGAAATTTGAAGTTGATGACAATATTAACTGCTTAAATATAAATGCCTATTATAAACAGATTTGAAAGCACCGTATTTCTATAGGCACCACTGCGAAAATTATAGAAGAGTCTATTACAATGAAATTGTAACATCCTTGCATGACAAGGGGAAAAGAAAAACATTTTTGGAAATTCAAACATTGTGACTCTTTTTCACCATCATCGACCATAATATTTTTATATTGCGCTTACATATATCCACCTACATTTAATACGAAATCATTATAGGACTTTAGGCGACTGAGATTGTAAGAAGAAGATTTATCGCACAGGGGAAAATAGAAAGCTATAGCTGACCTGATTTAAATCCACTCTCCTCATTAGTAGTAGGTAAAAGAAGATGAAGGACAGCTTCAAATTGTAATGCCATTCCTATTATAGAGGAGTCGAGCATGCCATCTGAATAATGATGCATACCCTTCATGCTAGCCAGTTCGGCATTTGACCTATTATCATACCCGTTAGTTTTTTCATGCCCGTTCTTTGTTCTCTATGGCTCAAGGGATCCAGAAGTGGGAGCACAGATTGTAATTTGCAATTTAGTAAATGTTAATTGAACTTTAACCTCTCATTTCCACCATCCACCTTTTGCTTTCTTTCCACATGATGTGGAACCGCTATAATAATTAGCACTTTAGCAATTGCGTTTAGCATGGTGTTTTTCCACTACAATTTTCCCACAGAGTTCTCCTATCTCATTTGCACTTGCTTTCTAAACCTCTGACTTGTGACGGAACTGTTGGGTGCATTTTGCAATTATTTCTCCACCACATACTTCCCGAAGAATTTGACCCCCTATCTTGCAATTAGCTTTACTTTTTTGATGGTTTGAAATCCCAGTGAAACTTTAGACACGCTTTGCAATTTTCACCTTCTGTAGTCAATGCGTTGATCTCTACCAAGCTTCCACCTGTCCTCTTTACAGAACAAATATGACTTTGTTTTATTTTCTCTGATCTCCTTGCATGCAGTAGGGGTATTTTATGACATGGGGCTACGTTGCTTTCTCTTATCCATGTATGCAGGTCTGATGGTGTGGGTTCGAGTTTTCACATGGATTCACCTTTTATGGGTCTCAACATTTTGTTATCTTTAAAACATTACTACATTCTTCAAAACTTGTCGTGTTTGCCTAATCGTTGCCTCCACCTGGCCATCAATCTTCCACCGTGGATCCTTTTGCCAAGATGGCATGAGGAAAATGTGGAATTCTAATGCTTCATAGATAATACAATAGGATAAACAGGAGAGTTGGAGGATTATAAACATGATTTTCCCCTTCTTTCAAAAGCATTTTTGGGTGATCCTTTTATTCTCTCTTTTCACCTTGTCATTTTTTCAACTGTGGACAAGAGAATCACCGACATTCTTTCCATCGATTTGTGGAGTTTTAGATGACATTGATGCTTGCATTAGGGAATATTCACATAGATCATTGTTATTAATAATGCTATATACTCCTTTTTGACTACCATTCCCTTTTTGTTGCTTTTTTCCTTACACCATGTAAGCCTTTCAAAACATGGAAATGTTAAATGTTAGTTAAATATGGACTTCATAGATCTCACAACCAGGGAAGAGTGGGAACAGTGGATTTTTAATGATTTGAGGTGAAAATAGGACCTCTTAACCTTAGGTGAACACTTTAAGATAGGAAGTGGGCTAAACAATTCAGGTACTTATAATCAAGAAGGTCACAATTACTTAATGAAATTTTGGGCACTAATATTAGCTCTTGCTCAAGGATGTACATCCCCTATAGATGTGCACAAAATGATAAAACACAAGACTAGGTACCTATCCATCAGGCCAAAAATTCAATATTTGAGAAACTCATTGGCAAACACCCATGAAGACTCAACAAAACAAGTTAGACTAATAAACATAGATCAGGAGGAACTAAAAAGGAACACATGACAAAACGCATGAAAGGAACTATATAATCAAGGCCCAAAGTAGAGGGGCAATAAAGCAATGAAATAACAAGACTGTACACTATATGATATTGTATATAGGTTACAGACTCAATCTAGTAAATGTTTCAAATGTCTACCATTAATTGACAGCCTCAAAATCTTGTCATCCCTTAATTTCTTGAACTTTTCCAGCAACTTGGTGGCCAAGATGAAATAAATAAATATTTTCATTTGATTTAAGGTACTACTAATATGATATAACTATATTACATGCTGAAACAAATCCTTTATGCGTGATCTTAAATCTAGATAAGACCAAGCCAAAAGATATTTGTACTTCTTTAGTGGCTGTAAATAAACTTGTTTCTCAATTGAAATCAAGTGAGTACCAAGAAAAGTGCCTCATGATCAATAATGTTAACAATGAAATAAAAAAATGACTTGAAATAAAATTGAAAACATTCATCCATAGTGACATAGAAGACATCCCTAGCTCTGTATAATGACATTTTCTAAATTGTACCATTGCTATCAATCCCAACAACAAGAATATCTAGTTGATTAACAACACTATATTTCCAATGAAGTTTCCCAATTCCAAATCCATATACAACACTTAATTTACAACACATTTCATATCTTTAATTACTTGAAGCATCTTTAGTACTATATGAAGCTTGACCATCTTAACCCCCAACGGAATGGTGGCATAAGAAAATTCCATTTATACACTTCTACCCATGCTAGTATCCGAACTATATGATAGAATCATCCTATACTTAGGTAGGGAGTCTATACCTACCACATCCATATTCAAATACTTACCTAGATGCATCACCAATTAAACTACTAACCGTTTAACTTGTCTAACAATTAGAACTTCCCACAAATCCATGGCATAACAATTACCAAATGTAGATGTGATCTTCACTCCAAGATCATTTAGGACACTCAAGGAGATCATATTTTTTGAAGCTATGGAATCAAACATATAATTATGGACAATTAGACCATTGATCAATAGGGTTTTTAAAAATGGATCCACATTAAATTAACTTTCTACCAAGACAGTCCCCAACTAGACATCCAAAGTAGGTTAAATAACCTCCTCTGATTCTTCATCTTCTTTTAGGGGTATTTGAGTTAAATCAATTTCATTTGTATTTGAATTATCACCAAATTCTAAATACTTAAATTCCCTCTACCTATACTCAAGTATTCATAATAATCAAACAATTTGCATGGTGATTTTCAGTTAACTTGACACTTGATCCATATCACACACACTATACTGAGGAAGAGGAGTGTTAGGTGGAAAGGTGACAACACCTTTAGTTTGGATACAATCACTTAAAGTCTGAATTAGAGGAGGTTTGGGATATATTTTGATGTTTAATAGCAGTCTTCAAGGGTGTGGTTGTTTTAACATCATTATCACCTTATGGATGATAGATAACAAAGGTACTTTATTCTTAGTTGGGGAACCTCTTGGCTTAGCAACTTTGTAAATAGGTGCAAGTTTTGATGAATTTGGGACTACTGTCGCTTTCTTAGTTTCCTTATTTATGTCACCTAACCTTGGATTTCTTGGGGTAGTGTCTTAACGAGAAATATATTGATACTTGCTTCTCAAGTATTATTCTTTCTCTTGGGAAAGAAGTAAATTAATTAGTAATAACATATCCTAAACTAAATAAATTCTCCAATCCTATTTATTAATCATCAATGACCTTAAAAACTTGAAATCATGAATGCATAGTTCATATGCTTGTGCCATATTAACATCACAAGAAAATTTTCAAGTTGAGACACATAACATTGTTAATACACTACAAAACTAATCAATAGTGGTAGCCCTCAGCAATTCTGTGGAGGTAAACATATTACTTAGGGGACTTTGATAATTAAACATCAAACTCTCATCATCATCAGATGTAGATTTAAGTTCATCTGCATCTTCATCAAATAGTTTAGAAATATCATATGAAGGATGTGGAAGGAATCATTTGTCACATTGATCAATGTCAAAATCACAATTAATAGAATTATCTTTGGCATTCAATGGATTAGGCACTTCTTTCCCAACCCTTACATTCTAGTTTGTATTTATTCTTTCATCATGTGTAGGCCTCTTCCCTTTATCATTATCTTGATTATGAAAACCAGACCTTTATTCTTGATTAATATTTGTATATATATCTTGAATGGTAGACCCATGAGGGATCCCCTTCTTAGCTCTAGCCAACTTGTATGACATTTATTTGACAATGGAGGGAAATTATTAATAGTATCCTTAAGGTTATTTATCTTAGTGAACTATATTTTTTTTTGATTTACTAACTTTACATCAGTCTAGTTTTTCAAGGGATTTTCCATAGCCTTTATATTATTCTCAATTTATGTGGCCATATAGGATGCCAACTGCAAGGTCGTGGGAGCCTTATCCCTCAAGTAATGTGCAACATTTTTGTTAAATGCATCACAATACTTTATCAAGCACACTTTATCATTAGGCCTTATTTTTTTGGGGAGTCATATCATGGTATTATTAAACCTCATGTTTAAGTCCTAAAAACACTCATTTAGGTTCTTCTTGATGTTTTCAAATTCAACCAAAATAAATCTAGGATCAATCGTATCACCATACTAAATTTTGAACACATTATTCATTTCTTCCCACGAATCAATGCATCTACAGGGAAGGTAATTGAGCCATTCATGAGCATCTTCTTATAACATGTTCACAAACAACTTGATGAAAACATCCTCATGATCAACATCATAATCTTCAATGATATTATTAAAAGCCCTCAAGTGTTGATTTCCACTCACTGAATTATTCCATTAAAACTTTTGAAGGTGGTTCCTTACTTCATTTAAGACTTGATTGGGATAGCCTTCCATTTCATCAAAGTTGATAGGTCTAAATTTATGAATTTTGAATGAAAGATACTCAATCTCATCGTGGTCCCTATACCTCATGATTGGTTCAATGGCAGGTTCAAGAATAAATAGCAAAGGTATGTGAAGGGGTGAACAAGGTGGACTTAATGGATCAAACTTAGGATGGGATTCAACTTGTTGAGAGGAGTTGGATTGTTGCAACTGTAAGATTTTGAATTATCATAATAACTATGAAAATCTTGAATAATAGGAGTTTTAACAAATTTTTAAGGATTGCCATAATCTTGACATCCCAAATAGTCTTTTATAGTTTTACGTTGATCTTCAACAGGCCTCCAAACTTATCTCCTTTTTTTAAATGTACACTTAAAGGTCAAACAAGTTGTTTCGATGAGTCACCTTTGAATAATGACCACAATCCTTCTAGCTTTACAAGCAAAACAAATCTCTAAAATGAATATATTTAAAGTGGTCACTAATCTTTCTTTGAAACATGATGTTATTTTGGAGTCACCATTAGAAGCAAACTTCTAGAATATAACCATTTACAAACTTGTAGTGATACATACTAAAACCATATCTTGATAAAAATTAGTGATAATGTATGAAAGCAAAGACAATGAGAATTTTAGATTCATATTCATCAAGGGGAAACCACCTCAAAACATGAAAAATTCATAGCTCTTTGCAAAAAATTCACCATATGCTAATTCATTCAAATCTCTCAATTCCTAACACATACCCAGTGTAGTGTTATAATGTTGATGGCCAAGAATAGTCCAAATATATCAAATAAAAACAAAGAAGTTCACAACATGAAATACTTACAACTCTCTGCAAGAGTCTCTGGTAACACAAGTGCCAAGGTTCTTAGTTTTCCCTATCAATAGTGCCAAATGAGTGTTGGTTCCCAATTCTACACTTATTTTTCTTGGCCTTACACACTTAAAAAAATGGCAAACAAAGATGAAAAACTTTCTATTATGTCATTGCATATAGGGAAGGGTTTAGCATCTAGAATGGACCGAATGCAAAAAATGATCGAGAGGCACCAACAGAGGATATGGTTAGCTCCTTGCTACTTCTAGATCTACCTGAACCAATGTGAGAGGACCTAAGGGATAGCTTGATCACACGGATATATTCTACAATTCAACCTCCATAGAGACTTTTGGCATAAATAATAACAAATATGACCAAGGCAGAATTAAACATGTTCACTCCACTAGGGAAGGGTTATCATATAGAATGAATAAATACTCTAGGTCATATACAAGCTACTAAATGCATATATCTATATGACTACAATATTTATTCTAAATAATATTAAACAAAAAGGTTCAAATATAAGACTGAAATGCTGGAATTCAAAGCACAAAATTCAAACACATGTTATATAAGTAAGATTTTATGCATTTACATAATAAATAACACTTAATAATTAGGTAGTTTATAAAAAATGGTGGTCTACTGATAATGGGGACTACTAGGATCAAATTTCATATGGTCAGTCTTATTATATTGATAAACATAGGGTTCCCTAAAAGTCATTCAACAACATATTTTTAAACTAGACTATAGAAGGAGTTTATAAACTTGATTTGTGCACAAAATTATAACCATAAATAACACAAACCCATGTATCCAATAAATAACATTTAAGAAACATATTATTGTACTTCATCAATAGGAAATAGCAAAGAACACAAGTATTTTCATTAACATTGAAAATAAACTTTATATATATCATTGTTCATAAATGATGTTATGGGGACAAACATGGTGACTTTTTTCCATATTGGATAAGGGAGATATATTAAAAATGATCTCAAAGCTTCCTAATGGTTGTGCAACTATAGCCATCTTAGAAAGGGAGACAATGTCTTCACATAGCAGTGGATCCCAAAACTTTGAATAACTTAGACTTAGAGAAAATGAACAACAAACAAAAACCTAGAATAGAGGATAAGCCCCATATTTATATATTTTACAAACCCATTTTAAATATAGCAATGGGGGTTGCATTTTGAAAATTCACAAAATTATAGTCAATGCTCCAAAGTCCCACCAATATGCTCCCAGATGGAAAAAATCCTTTGCGACGCTTGAAATTTTCATGTATTTGCAAGAAAAATGATTCATATAACTACCTTTACAAACAATGATGAATATTTACAATGAATCTTTGATTTCTTAGATGGAGATGCCTTTTGATTAAGTTGGAAAGAGAATATTCATGGTGGTAGCTAAACAAACCATTAGTCTACTTACAGTATTACCTAATGATTCCCTTGACCACTTTCTTGAACAAATGGAACCTCTTGACAATTTCCCTTCCTTATATCTATGCCATAGAACAACTAGATCCAATAATGATGACAATTGATAATTCGAAACCCATAGCTGATTGAAAAATCTTCTCTGGAGTGTCCCGCCTTAAATTTGTAGACCTATATTTTTTAATGCATGGATGAGCTTGAACAAGCAAAACATGAGAAAATACAATACTTAGGTTTAATTTACCCTTTTAATTTTTGTATCTAACTTGATTTTCATCACTTTACATTTTTAAATTTTGCTTTTTTCACATTTTATTTTTATAAATCTACCTTTTTAGGGTTTTCTCCTCATTTTCTTAATGTATAAACACATTGCTTTCCATTTTTTAGTGTTTTGGGGAAATTCTAGCCACTCTTGAAAACTTGTAATTTTCCTTGATTTGGGTAAAATTGTGTCCCATTTGCAATTTTACAATTCCTTTGTATTGGGGATGTTTTGAGATCATTAATAGTTTTACAATTTGTAAATCTACAATTTTAAAATTTAAAATTTCAAAATTACAATTCATAGATGGATTTCCCCTAAGAAGTTCCCTTGGAAAAATGGGAACTCTAGTTGTAATTTATAATTTGCAAATTTGTAAAATTGCATATTCCAGTTCGAGTTTCACATTCCCTCAAATGTTACTTTTAGGGAATCTATAACTCTAGCTGTAATTTACAATTTTTCAAAATTGTAAATTGCAAGTGGGGTACCCATTTCCCTCAAAATTTCCGTCTAGTGAATTTAGAACTCCAACAAAAAATTATAATTTTAAAAAATTCCAAAATTACAATTGGTTATGGAAGTTCCCCTTTGTATTAAGGCCCCCTATTGACTAATGTTAACTAGGAGTTTATGGGACCCTTATAATTTGCACTACTGTAAAATTGAAGAATTGTATTTCTCCTCCAATTCTCCATAAAACTCCTCTTGAGTTGACTTATCTTCCACCTCATTTGAATTGCAAGATTGGGAGAGTTGAAAACAATTCTCAAATTTTCATTTTACAAATTGCTTCTCTCACACAAATCTCATAGAGACCTTGGGAGCCTCATCTACAATTTTCAAAGATTACAATTTCCCTGATTTTTCAATTTAACTCCATTTTTTCAACCTCATTGAGCAGAGTACCTTGTATAAAATTCTTAGAACCCAACTCTTTCTCAATTTGATGTATCAACTCAAAAATTCTTTTTCTCTACACAATGCATTTTAACTTGAAACATTCACCAATGGAAGTATGAGGCTAAAATCGTTTTCTCTAGGGTTTGAATCTTTAGAAATCTATGATTGTTTGGCTTTACCACCACCTTTTACCTATTGTGCTACAATTCAATTCTCCTTTCAAGTTTACAGGGATTAAGACCCGATGATCAATCATACATAAAAGAGATCACACTCCAATGTGTTAGCAAATATAATTAATTTATAGCCATAACACATGCCCTCAAATTTCAACACCAAGGTTTCTCTTATTAATTAGAAATAGAAACCATGTTATATCTTACAAAATTGTATTTTCAACCTTCCCATGTTAAAATTTGAAATAAATGTAATGCCAGACTAATGATTACACTTAATTATTAAACAACTATATCACACATCCACACACCCAAGCCTCAATTCTAATAAATACATTAAAGGGTTTCATGAATTTATGGTGGGATTGGCTTGATTTTAGTGCTAAAATCCTATTCAATTTCATATAAATTAAAATGGCCCTTATATGTAATCACATTTACAACAAGACCTAGATGACCAAGCCTTCCATATCACCCTACCTTGTGCATATATGTTTCTAAATTTCTAGGAAATTTAAATATGATAACAACATTGACCACTTAAATATTAATGCCGCTTATAAATAGATCTAAAGAAACTAGATTTCTATAGGCACCACTATGAAAATAGTGGAAGACTATATTATGATGAAATTGTAAAATATTTGCATGGCAATAAGGAACAAAAACTATTTATGGAAATTCAAACGTAGTGTCCCTTTTCGATCATCATCAACCATAATATTAAATTTACTAGGCTTACACATATCTACCCACATTTAATACAAATTCATTGCAAGAGCTTGGGTGACTAAGATTGTTAGAAGATGATTTATCCCATAGGGGGAAAACAATAAGTTGTAACAAGCCTACTTCAAATCCACTCTCCTTAGTAGTAGATAAAAAAATGAAGCGCCACTTCTAATTATAGTGCCATTCCTATTAGAGATGAGTCAAAGATCCGATCTGAACAATGATGCATACCATTCACTTTATCTAGATGGAGATTTGACTTAATTTGGTACTCATTAGCTTTTTCACTTTGATTATTTCTCTATCCCTCATTAGATCTAGAAGTGGGAGCACAAATTATAATTTATATTTTGATAACAACTAATTTAAATTCAACCCCCTATTTTTTCCATTAACCTTTTCCTTTCTTTCCATGGGATATGGAACCATGGCAACAATTAGCAATGTAGATATTGTATTTATCATGGTGTTTTTCCATGACAATTTTATTGTAAACTTCTCCTATCTTATTTTCACTTGATTTTTAAACCTAAGAATTATGACAGAACTATTGTGTACATTTTGAAATTTTTTCTCTGCCACATACTTCCCACTAACTTTGACATCTGCACTTGAAATTAGCTTTATTATTTTTGGTGCTTTGAAATACTGGAAAAAAAATTAGACATGCTTTGAATTTTTTCCCTTTTGTAGTCAACACGTTGAACTCTACCATGCTTCTAGTGTTCTATTTACAAATAAAAATATGAATCTATTTTATTCATTGTTATCTCCTCCCATATGATGTGGAGAGGAATTATTTTATCTTATCCATGTACGCAGGTATTATTTTATGGGTTTGAGTTTTCACATGGCTTCACCTTCTATGTGTCTCAATGCTTTATTATCTTTAAAACATTGTTTCAGTCTTCAAAACTTACTGTATTTGCCTAATCGCTACCTCCACATGGACATCAATCTTCCACCATGGTTCCTTTTACCAAGATGGTGTGAGGAAAATGTTGAATGATAATGCTTCGTAGATAATACAATATGATATGCAGGAGAGTTTGAGGATTATAAAGATGATTTTACCCTTATTTTAAAGGGGTATTTAGGTCATCCATTTATTATATTTTTTCAAATGTCATTTTTTCAACTCTTGAAAAGGGAATCATTAACATTATTTTGAAGTATTTATGAATTTTAAGATGGCACTGATGCTTGATCTAGGGGAGTTTAACATAGAGCATTTATATTAAGAATGTCAACTATTCCATTCAGACTACCTTTCCCTATTTTTTATTTTATTCCTTACACCTTGTAAGCCTTTTAAAACATGAAGATGTTAAATGTTAATTAAATAGGGAATTCAAAGGGCTCACAATAATTCAAGAGTGGGAACAAAGTAATTTTAATAACTTGAGGCAAAAATAAGACCTATGACCTTGGGTGAACACTTTTAGGCAAGAAGTGGGCTAAACATTTCAAGAACTTATAATCAATAAGGACAAAATTGCTTATTTCAATTTTGGGCACTAAAATAGGGAATAAAGTAAAAATAATATATAATGTAAATGTAGTCTAATCCATGTATAGGTAATATGATCAGAGCCTATCAAATAGCCTATATATGTACATAATCTATTATCAAGATGTTAATAATACATTATTTTGAAATAGTGTATAACTCAATAGTATAGTATTGATGGAATGATAACACATATAAATACTATGAATTTTGGATACGACGCCCCATTTTAAGAAGGATATTGGCTAGAGTCAAGTCCAACACCTTAATCCATGTGAGAATTGTATGTCTTTCATAACACATGAATACTAGTGAAATGCAATTGTGATAGAAAAAAATATGATATCAACTAATCATTTAATAAATAAGATAATTAAATTATGAAAACTAAATGTATAATCATGATTTAGTCTTGATTTTTTATATTTTTTTTTCTTTTTTACAATATTTATATTTTTTTATTACTTATTACATTTACAAAATAAAAATAGTAGAGTCAATATTTATAAATTAGATGAAAGGTGAGGGATATTAAAAATATGATAATTTTTCCAATTTATAATATGCACTAAAAATTTAAGTCATGGACATGTATGAGTAAAATGCCCCCACTACGTATGAATTTTAACTTTAAATGTCCTAAAAGGTATATAAATGATTATGTAAAGGACTGATTTTAAATCCTCATTTCATAAAATGTACACTTGTTTAAGTATGTATTATGTATGAGAAATATATCAAAGGAATAGAAATAATTTTCATGAACAATTAGTGATTTTCGTACTGAAACTAAGTCAAAATTATAAAATTGGAAATATTAATGCTTTATGTAGTCTATTTTTTACTTGTGGGTGAATTTTTTTGATAGACGAGAACTTTGAATTTTGTTAAATCATGCCAATCATTCCTGACTCTTTGTATATGGGTTTGTGTTAGAACATATTGTGTAAACATGGAGATACCTAGAAGAATATGGTAGAATTAATCATTGTTTTGAACTATTTAGATCTTGAGAGTGAAATAGAAGAGCCAATAAGACAAAAATTACTATGAGGCAAGGACTTATAACCATTTATCAAATTGATTAAATGTTCAAGTAGTAGAATAAAGTGATGAACTAATAAGGAAAATTTATATAATCATATTTTTTATTATTTAATTTTCTATTAAGTGTAAACTTGATCATATGTAGACACCTAAAGATGTTGAAAATAAAATTGATCATGTCATGTTTAGCCTTGTTTTAATTTAATTAATTTATGGACTTAATCATGACCTATTTTTAACCTCACACTATCCTAAGCTATTGCACAGACATTTATATATTCTAAAAATCTACTTGTCACCTATGAAAAATATTCTAAAATTTAGAACCATAGATAAGAATCTATTATTGGAGTTGTTTCCAGAATTCGGATAATGCGAGTGCAATGGAGATGTGATCACACTAGTTGAAGCAAGTGCACACCACAAGATGCTAAAGCAATTTGAAATTAACACAACAAAAGAAATTACAAAAGATAAAATGGAGAAAACCAAAATTTGATTAACATGGAATGGCTAAAGTGAGGACTACAAATAGCAGAGTACGTACGTAACTCCTCCACAAAAGGTGGACAAGACACACAAAGAATAATCAGTAACTACTCCATGAAAGGTGGTGACAAGGTGCTAAGACTAGAGAAGTAACTCCCATCAAGGGAGTTACTTATGACATTCTTATGACACCTATGACACATCTATGACACACACCTCCACATAAGCTAGCCTATTCCAAAAATGTATGAAAAATCCATGTATGCACAAGAAATATAATTTCCCTAATTAATAAATAGGGAAAAATAAAAACCTACACTAATACTCCCCCATAAGTACAACTTAGGTGGGTAGTGTGGAAATATAAAATGGGTCCCAACAACTAGGCCTGATGAGGTACCCATGTACAAATGCAATCTCCCATAAGATAGAGAAAAGGAGAAAACCCGTAGGAAAAAAATCCCCCCCAAAAGAGAGACATAAAAGAAAAGAAGAGGCTAGAAGGCCCCCCCTGAAGATGATGCTACTGTAGATGTATACTACACCCCAAGAAGAGCTCGTAGATGAATGAACTTGTTCTCAGTGAAAGGTTTGGCGAAGATGTCTGCAACCTGCTCTGAAGACTAGCAAAATATCAATTCAATGACCTGATTATGAATAAGCTCCCAAATGAAATGCATGTGAATCTCTATGTGCTTGGATTACTGTTGCTAAAATAGATTCCTATAATTCTGAATGGTACTCTAGTTGTCACAATAAATGATGGTGGGCTACCTAATAGGAATGCCAAACTTAGAAAGAATCCCCTGAAGCCAAATAGCCTTAGTAGCTGCATTAATAGTTCCCCTGTACTCTGCCTCTATGGATGATATAGCAATAACATTTTGCTTCTTGCTAGACCAACTGATAAGACCATAACCTAGAGAGAAACTATAACTAAAAGTGGACTTGCGAGTCTGTGGATCACCAGCCCAATCTAAATCTGTATATCCAACCAAGTCAACCTCTATCCCAAATCTATAATGAATCCTGTATCTATGTGAACCTTGTATGTAATGCAAGATCCTCTTAACTGCTTTCTAATGCAGCTCATGAGGTTCTTGCATGAATCTGGAGACAAGTCCCACTGTATATGAGATGTCAGGCCTGGTGTGAGTCAATTAGATGAGACTACCAACAAGTTGTTGATACCGAGTGGCATCAACCAATGGTGAAGAACAATCAGCCTCAAGCTTGACTCCTGATAGAAAGGGAGTCAGAGATGGCTTACAATTAGCCATGTGAAACTGAGCCAATAAGTTAAAAGCATACTTAGGTTGTGCAAGAGAAATCCCTAAATTTGACAGTGAAATATCGCTTCCAAGGAAGTAGTATAACAAACCCAAGTCTGTCATGTCAAATATATCCTAAAGAGATGCCTTCACCACTGCAATAGCCGATGAAGAACTCCCAGTGATCAAAAGGTCATCAACATATAGAACCAAAATCAAGAGCGAATCATCCTACTGTAAGAAGTAGACATTGGGATCAGAATGACACCTAGTGAAACCCACTGTGAGAAGGAAGGACTCCATCTTGGCATACCAAGCTTGAGAAGCCTATTTGAGGCCATAGATAGATTTCCTAAGTCTGCATACTAAGGGAGAATCCTAAACAAATCCTAGTGGATACTCCATGTAGATCTCCTCCTCAAGGTCTCCATGAGGAAAGGTACTCTCCACATCCATCTGATGCATATTCCAACCATGTGTTGCGGCAATAGCCAAGGTGAGTCAGATAGAAGTCATCTTTGCAACAGGTGCAAAGGTCTCTGAGTAGTCAATGCCTGCCACCTGTGAGAAACCCTTGCCAACCAATTGCACCTTGTACTTATCAACCAACTCATCTACTACAAACTTGGTTTGATATATCCACCTACATCGAACCATATTTCTTCTCTTAGGAAGTGAAGTCAAAACCCAAGTGTGATTTTTGATTAAGGAATAATATTCTTCCTCCATAGCACTATCCCACTCAGGTACCCCCGATGCCTCTCAAAAAGTCTATGGATCTAAAACTAAAGAAAAGAAGGCATGTTGATCTCTCTAAAAATCCCCCTAGTACGACTATCATCTGCAAGATCTCCTGCCCAAGTGATAGCACTCTCAAGTGTCTGTCTGGCCCAAAGTGGCCCAGAAGTGGGTGAGTCAGGTGCTAACTCCTCATCCTCTAACTGACTAGAGGTGGATGACTCTGCATCACTATCCTCGCTATTTGAACTTGAAGAAAATGAAGATGACTCTAGCTTAAGAACCTATTGTGGATGATCTGAATCTGATGAGGAATCATCATGAAGAAGTAGATCCAATGAGGGAGAAGTGTCAAGTGTTGAGTCTCTAGAACTCTCCTTAAAATGGACACTTCTCTCGATGAACAACTCATGAGTGATTGGATCTAGAAGGTGATATCCCTTAATACCATCATAATATCCTACAAAGATGCAAGGCTTAGATTGACATTCCATAACTTTGCCTTTCTTCTTTGGAATGCGAGCCATGGCTAGGGATCCAAAAATCTAAGGTGCTCAACATTAGGTTTCCTTTTATGCCAAACTTCAAAGGGTGTTATCCCTTTCAAAGCTTTGTGAGGAACCTTGTTTTGAATATAACAAGCACAATTGATGGCCTCAGCCTAGTACTATGGTGCTAAGGATTTGGAGTGGATCATATAGCTACCCATCTCTTTCAAGAACCTATTCTTGCATTCTACAACCCCATTCTGTGAAGGACTGTAAGTGACTATGTGCTATAAATCAATCCCCTCTGTAGTGCAAAAATACTCAAATCTAATGCTGACGTACTTCCCTCCATTATCAATTTGAAGAACCTTGATGGATCTCTCACTCTATTTCTCAATAAGAGCCTTGAAGTCTAGAAAATTTTCAAACACTTCAGACTTTTGTTTGAGAAAATATATCCAAGTATACCTAGAGAAATCATCAATGAAAGTGAGGATGTACTTGGACCTTGTGAAAGATGGTTTAGGAAAGGGTCCCGATACATCACTATGGAATAACTCCAAAGGTTTTGAAGCCCTCCAAGCTTTTCCTTTGTCAAATTTTGCTCCAGGATGTTTCCCAAGGGAGCACCGCTCACAAAGTCCTTTTGAGAATTGGACACGAGGCAAGCCAATGACCATGTCATGTTTGCAAAGTTGCTCAAGGTAGTGGTAGTTAAGGTGGCCAAACCACTCATTCCATAATTTGATAACTCCATCTGAATGAGTCAGCAATGATGTTGGAGAAGAATCTGATGCAAAGTGTGAGAAGGCATATAACCTAGCTTGGTGATCTACCCTACCCACTGCCACTATAGTGTCAATATGCAACTCCTTGATAGCCACTGAATTTGGTGAAAACTCAACTCTCATGCCCTGACCAATGTGATTGATTTGGTACATTGATAGGAGATTGGTTGAAAGAGAAGGAACTCTTAGAACATTGTTGAATGTTCCTCCTTTCATTTCAACTAACCCTCTCTCTACAACCAAAATTGATGTGTCATCACCCAAACTAATTGATGTCATGCTACAAGGCTCTAAAGATGAAAACTCAACTAGTGAAGAGCCTATGTGGTGAGAAGCACCTGAATCTATGACCCATGAAGATGTAGAAGCTGCAGTTGTTACAAGAGCCTTGCCCTTTTCTTTCTCCTTACCCTTTCCTTTTGCCTTGGTAGAATCTTGGGTAGATGAATTCTGGTTGATGGACTCTAGAACACCTATGTTGTTCTTCTCTAGAAGATGAGTTAGGTGGTATATTTGTTTCTTCATGCACTTGTATTCATCATGCCCTATATTTTTACAATAGGAACACTTAACCTTCTCCTTCTTAGGTTTAGCATTGGAAGAGGAAGTCTCAGTGTTATTTTTGGTAGGATTGGTGTTTTCTTTCTTCTTCTCCTGATCCTCGTTCTTTTTCTTCTTCTCCTTTGTTGAAGTCTTGTCCTTACCATTTCCAGCTATCAAAGATTAGGGTTGAGTAGACTTCATTGTGCCCATTTGAATTAGCTTATCTTGCTCCCTAGTCAAGTTGGCAATGAATGAATCCAAAGAAGGAATTTTCCATGTAGTGCCAAGAGCACTTTTTGTGGCATGGAAAGTGGAGACAAAAACTGAATAGCTTGGACCTAGCTTTGTGAGAATAGAAAAAATACGGATCAAGAGAAGAAGAAAGAAAACACCAATCCTTCCAAAAATAACACTAAGACTTCCTCTTCCAATGCTAAACCTAAGATGGAGAAGGTTAAGTATGCCTATTGTAAAAAGATAGGGTATGATGAACACAAGTGCATGAAGAAACAAATAGACCACCTAACTATTCTTCTAGAGAAGAGCAACATAGGTGTTCCAGAGTCCATCATGTAGAATTCATTTACCCAAGATTCTACCAAGGCAAAAGGCAAGGGTAAGGAGAGAGAAATGGGCAAGGCCCTTGTAGCAACTGCAACTTCTACATCTTCATGGGTCATAGACTCGGGTGCTTCTCACCACATGGGCTCTTCACTAGTTGAGTTTTCATCTTTAGAGCCTTGTAGCATGACTTCAATTAGTTTGGGTGATGACACATCAATTTCTATTGTAGGGAGAGGGTCAATTGAAATGGAAGGAGGAAAATTCAATAATGTTCTAAGTGTTCCTTCTCTTTCAACCAATCTCCTATCAGTGTATCAAATCACTCACATTGGTTGGGGCATGAGAGTTGAGTTTTTACCAGATTCAGTGGCTATTGCCACAGTACATGGTTGGAATGTGCATCAGATGGATGTGAAGAGTGCCTTTCTTCACGGAGACCTTGAGGAGGAGATCTACATGGAGCAACCACCAAGATTTGTTTAGGATTCTTCCTTAGTATCCAAACTTAAGAAATCTATCTATGGCCTCAAATAGGCCCCTCAGGCTTGGTATGCCAAGATGGATTCCTTCCTTCTCATAGCGGGTTTCACTAGGTGCCATTTTGATCCCAATGTCTACTTCTTACGACAAGATGATTCACTCTTGATTTTGGTTCTATATGTTGATGACCTTTTGATCACTGGGAGTTCTTCATTGGCTATTGCAGTAGTGAAGGCATTTCTTCAGGATAGGTTTGACATGACAGACTTGGGTTTGTTGCACTACTTCTTTGGCATCAAGATCTCACAGTTAGATTCAGGGATTTCCCTTGCATTGCCTAAGTATGCTCTTGACTTATTGGCTCGATTTCACATGGCTGATTGCAAGCCATCTCTGACTCCATTTTTATAAGGAGTTAAGCTTGAGGCTGATTGTTCTTCACCATTGGTTGATGCCACTCAGTATTGACAACTTTTTGGTAGTCTCATCTACTTGACTCACACCAGGATCGACATTTCATATACAGTGGGACTTGTCTCCAAATTCATGCATGAACCTCATGAGCTGCATTGGAAAGCAACTAAGAGGATCTTGCATTACATACAGGGTTCACATAGATACGGGATTCATTATAGATTTGGGATAGAGGTTGACTTCGTTGGATATACAGATTCAGACTGGGCTGGTGATTCACAGACTCACAAGTCTACTTGTTATAGTTTCTCTCTAGGTTCTAGTCCTATTAGTTGGTCTAGCAAGAAGCAGAATGTTATTGCTATATCATCCATAGAGGTAGAGAATAGTGGAGCTGTTAATGCAACTACTGAGGCTATTTAGCTTTAGTGGATTCTTTCTGAGTTTGGCATTCCTATCAGGCAACCCACCATCATTTTTTGTGACAACCAGAGTACCATTTAGATTTACAATAATTTGGTTTAGCACTGGCAGACCAAGCACATAAAGATTCACATGCATTTCATTTAGGAGCTTACTCATAGTCATCTCATTGACTTGATATTTTGCAGGTCTTCAGAGAAGGTTGTAGACATCTTCACCAAACCTTTCACTGAGAGAAAGTTCATTCATCTACGAGCTCTTTTTGGGGTGTGGTCTACATCTGCAGTAGCATCATCTTCAGGGGGGGCTTCTAGCCTCTTATTTTCTTTTATGTCTCTCTTTTAGGGGGGAGTTTTTTCCTACGGGTTTCTCCTTTTCTCTATCTTATGGGAGATTGCATTTGTACATGGGTACCTCATTAGGCCTAGTTGCCGGGACCCATTTTATATTTCCACACTGCCCACCTAAGTTGTGCTTATTGGGGGGTATTAGTGTAGGTTTTTATTTTTCCCTATTTATTAAATAGGGAAAAATAAAAACCTACACTAATGTCTATAAGGATAAATGTAGACCTAAAAATCCACACATTTTATTAAGAAACATAAATTTATCATAGGGGTCAAGAGTGACATAAGTTCTATACCCCTATGATATGTTTCGACCATTGGTCTTATAATGGTCAAATTTCAAAATTAAATCCTATATTACTTGACCATTTTTTAATAGGATTCTTAGCATGTGGTTCTCTATTTTGGATTGATATAAAAACAAACTTAAGTGACTAATTATATCACTTAGAAATTTCAATATAGAAGTATATCTAAATTGTTGCAAATCAACAAAGGATTTCCTATTCTTCCCAATTGTGATTCTAATCATTTCAATTAATCCTAATCTAAGTTAAAATTCTAGTTTATCCATGCCAATGTAATTAATGATTAATTATTCAACTCATACTTATATTGATTCATATAATTAAAGAAGTACAATCATATAAAACACTATATGTGGGATAACTACATGGGGTTGATGTCACTCTTTGGATTATTTTATACATTGGAAACATACAATAATCATGGGGGTGATTGGGATAAGCTATCAAAATCCATAATTTTCTATTTGTCAATTTTCAATCACTACAAGCGTGTTAGGGTTTCAAGATTTTAAAATCTATCTAGGTCTTCTACACACTTCTAAGGGTCACATTTGTATATAAATATCTAATTCATACTATCAAAAGTTATTATGACCTAATTTTAAATTGTTATACCAAATTCAAGATTGATGAATTCATATAAGAGGTGGCAGTTCGTCATGACCTTTATGTGACATTCTTAACCCTAAGCAATCTTAATCATAGATTTTAGACAATAGTAACAACATTTATTGTATTTACTATTTAAACCATCTATCAATCAACATAATCAAATATTATAAAAAATATATTTTTTATTTCATTATATAGCTACCCCTTTTTCATTCATTTTCATTTTATTAAACTCAATATTTTACTTACATTTAATATGCATTTAAGCATTCTGATTTTTTTTATTAAATTTATATTGATTAGGGTTAATTTCCATATTAAATAATTTTTTTATAAAATAATATTTTATTTCTTACATGGTCTTCATCATTATATTGGAGGAATATTTATAATACATTGACATTCCATCATATTCAATGTGTACTTTTGTTTGACACATGTTTTTGATTATTCAAATGCATTCCCTTTCTTATGATTTTGAACCCATGGTTTCAAATATCAGTTGTTATGGTTATTTTTAAAAAATACTAAATATAAAAATATAAAAATTATATAAAAAAATTTAAATTATTATGTAATATAAAAATCAAAACTTAGGCTTGATTAAAAGTCTATTTTACATCATTGGCACACGTTATTTATCTTATGATTCGTATATATCATACCCTCTTGTATCAGACACGTATTTCATTGGTATTTATGAGTGTTATTAAATACATATAATTTAACATTGATAAATATGGTTTGCTTGCCTCTACCTAGTGGTCATTCTAAACTAACGACATTTTATTGACATTTTATAATATTTACATGTGTTACCATTCAATAAATCCTATCCTATTGAGCTATATACTTTATACAAATGGATTGCTAACATTCATATCTTACATTATTCACATAGGTGTGCATTTTTATAGAATATGATCACATAACATATATACATGGAATAAACTATATTTTTAGTTGGATGATCCATTAATGATATTACTTAACATAATAAAATAGATTTTTTTTTTATGATGTATGGTTCTTGGCCCTTGTGTGAAAATTTCTTGGAAATATATATTATATGGATAAAATAATAGTACTATGTGCGTATAGGTAGCCAAAAATAATTTAAAAAATAATTAATAAATAAATTATAAATATATTTAACAATTTTTATTATTTTTTGGAAAAGTGTATATGCACTAAATATTTATATATAAGCTAAAACACATAGGTTTGATTAATATGAATGACCCAAAATTAAGAAATTTTTGGGAGAGATTGGAATTGTATGTGACATATTTATGAGTAAAAATAGCATACAATATTATTCTTTGACCCATATCATACTTTAACTATGTGACATTTTAATACGTCCATATATTGTGTCCCTTGGCCTTACATTTAGTGCAAAATATTAAAATTTTCCTTGCTTGTGACATTATTAGTGTCTTTTTTGTGTGTCCCTTGGCCTTGTATGTGAAATTTTTACTTATGTAACATTTAAACATGTTCTTTGTATGTTTTTTTTGAAATTATTATGTGGAATTGAGCTTGTTGTGTTTATGTGCTTCTTAAGATTGTTGAATTTGATGATTATCATTATCTATATCATGCACTAACTATTGTGTATGCTTTTATTAAAAATAATACTATGAGATTCGTTGATATATTTATCTAGCATTGAAACTTTAAGTGTTTACTCATATGTTAAATATGTGATTTGAATGATACACATCTTACTACATAAAATACATTTTAATATATGCTATCATATTTAATGGTTACATATTTATATGTATAATAAAAAAAATTATTTTGAAATAAGTGACTTTTAGGATACTTCCCTCACCACAAAAGTTGGGAAATTCTAGTGGGATTTTTAAAAATTAGATAATCCTCTATGATAAAAATTTAGATTTTGTTACACATTATAGTTTGAAATAATCCAAAAATGTTAAAAATTCAATTAGCATTATATATTATTGGGAAATATACCTGCATATGCATTTAGATTACATGAAACAAGTAAAGATTAATATATTTTAGGTGAAAATATATAGTCAGTCATAAGATTGAAATGTAATTTACAAAATTACATCTACATACATTTACAGATTCACAATATAGTTTCATGCCATAATTTCAATATTAATTTTTATTTGTATTAATTGTAGGGGAATGAGTGTTCTCCATTATCATTTGATAATGCATAAAGGAACTATGGAGAAAACTAAAAATTGAATTTATAAGTCATTTTCATGTTTATAGTACATAACTTAGAGATTAAAATCCCTCCAACATTATATCATGTGAATCCATTGTATATTGTAAAACATTTTGTTATTGGGGCCAAAAATCCAAGCAATGCAAATATATGTTTATAAATCTATCAATGGATCCTATTTTCTATTCATTTTTCTAATCTAAATTGAGGCTTCATAACCTTTTATTCAATAATATTTCAACAAAGGAACTTATCTCTCCAAGTGATTCATGAAAATAATTATTTATTCAATTACTCAGGGAAGCATTATCTTAAAGTAAAATTACAAACACTAACATTGGGATTCATGTTTTCAATTTTAAAAGTTTAAGATTTTTAAAATTTGGAATGAGAAAAGATGACTAATTCATAAATTATTATATAGATTTATAAGTTAATGTGTATTATGCAAATGAAGTCTCCACTAAATTTCTAAGTGTGTTTTAAAAAATCAAGATATCATTATTTTTACTATACTAATTTAATTTATAAAAAAGGTAGGAAAATGTAGCTACTAAAATTTGGTCACAAATACTTTATAATGTTAGTTTTTTACCATTTTTACTTTAGTTGACTTTATCACTTAATATAGACCGGATTCACCACCTCACTTTATATTAAGTACTTGCATGGACCTACCCCTTTTTAAGTTATTGTCATACACCTATAAAAATGTTCTTGATCATTAAAAATCTAAGAATTTGTACAAATATCTCAAACTCTTAATTTTCAATGTTACCCTTTAAGATAAAATTGACTAGTATTGGTCAATATTAGTAGTTGGTCTTGATTCTTATGGGTTGATTTTTTCATTCACTTAGAAATGGCTATTTTCAAAAATGTAAACTATCCCATACAAGTTGTTATCTATTATTAGGATATGTAACATGAAGTTTTCTACCTTTAGTGTGATATAAAGGAATATATCTAGGTCACCTATACTAGAATTTATAAACTTTTACTATTGAGGGATACTTATTTTATCACACACTAAAAGAATATTACATATTTCCCAATTTTAATTCTAATAATTTCAAATATCCCTTATCCAAGTAAAGAGATTTTTTTCAAATTTGAGATAAATATTATCAAATATTTAATCCCTCTCTAAATGCATACATGTAGACAAAAAACGTGCAATTTCACAAATAAATCTAATTGGTGAAACAAAATTATATTGGTTTCAATAGTTTTTGTATTGGATTCAAAGGTAGTAATAAGTCATCATGACAATGATTGGATCCATCCTAACCTATTACACTCCCCCTTTTAGTTTAACAAGATTTCATATATTGCAATCCCTATTAGGATTTAAAATTTAAAGAATTCATTTTTAGACCATTTATGTTCATTTGAAGGTCAAACCTATACACATGCATACTTTAATTAGGTGCTTGTGACTATGCCATAATTTTTCTAATTTGTAGTATGGGATATAATAAACTAGAAGAGGATAGTAGTGGAAGTTTATACTTCCAACTTTTAGTCAATTTTGACCCTAATAAGTGATAGGTACAATTTATGTTACGCATGAACAATTTGGTATTAACTAATCCTTAATATGTGTCTCAATGACAAATAGTGAACATATATATAGAAATCAACTTACTCTTTTGTTTTTCGTATCTAGATTCTTTCATTCATTTATGTTTCATCAATTTCATTATTTTTCTTTAATTCTACTAGTTTCTAGTAAATTTACAACATTTTATACATTTCTATTCAACTTATTTTAATTAGTGATAATACTCTGATTTATTCAAAATTATCATTAAATAAATTGGTGAACATGCACAGTTTATTTGAGTGTTTCTTGAAAGAAATTTTCATAGGGTTTAGATAAATTCCTGAGTATTTGACACTAAAATAATTTTATCTCAACCTTGGTTATAATATTTGAGGGTAAATGAATTTTATTTCAACCTCAGATTTAATCATCGACATCAAAAGCACTTTATTTTGACCTTAGATGTCATGAAAATTTACTAATCTATGTACAATTTTTTTTTACTATTTCTAAGACCTAAATTTTAGTTTATTGTATCTTTATTTTCAATTTTCAAATAATATATGGTTTTATTAGATGATAATTATCATTTAAAATCCTTGTTATTTATCATTATTTGTTGTGTTCCTTGCGTTGTCACTTCTATTTTCACCCATTGATGAGATGTAAAGATATCCTATTCCAAGTGGAACGATGAAATCAACTCTAGTCTTGTGGTAAGCCTAAGGAATGAGGTGAGTCTCTAGATAGGGCTAGATTCCCTGATGCACCACTTAGGATTGAACCTATAACTATATTTTGAGGGGGAAGAGGGAGAGAGATAACTTAAAGTAAATATAAACTAAGGAGGCGAGACACCAAATAAATTTTATGACTTTAAAATGATTTAATTCTATAGTTGAGACCAAGAAATAAACTAAAACATATATTCCTCCAATCTGCAACTTCTCACATCAATGTTACATTGTGAGGTCAAGATGAACATCTAGGATACAAGGAATATAAAAGAGGAATTGAATGAAACTAATGAAAATACTAACTCAATAAACCTTTAATCATCATAAAACACTTCACATGCCCTGCAAGAATAATCTTTCCAACTCCAAATAGGTTTCAATAATGAGATAACATGCTAAGGAAATAAGAGTATAACTTGAGTAAAATTAAACATTTAATTAAAACACATTATGTATAGTCATGTAAGAGGTAAAAATTATTACTTTTATTTATAAAAAGGTTTAAAAATGAGTTTGAATTTACCATAATCAGGTGGAACATCCAAAACAATGCCAAAATGGCTAACTCTTATAGAGTTTGAGAGAGAGAGAAGAAGATAAGTCGAAGGGTCACAAGGACACATGTAAATTTGATAAAATAAGTTATACATTCATGAAAATATGATATTGTTCAAACCATGCAAGTTCATTAAGTAAAATTGTCAATCCAAGTCATTATATTTATGCAAAGTGACACAAAACCCCTTTTTACATAGAAAAACTACCTTCATAATTAGGCTGATTTTAAGGTCATGTAACTAATGAGGATAAGTATATATTATTATAATGTAATGGGAGAATATAATAAATGCCTATCCATGAATTTTTTTCATCATTGGTCCTCTATAAACCTCTTAAAGTGAGTCATCATCACCTACAGTGCAAAAAGAACTCCTTTCATGCACCCTACACACTTTACCCCCAATTTAGATTTAGTTTTAAATTAAAATACAAAAAATTAAATGGGTGAAATTTTTAAAGACTCTCAATGTATTTTTAATCATTATGTAAGATTTAAAATCATTTCAAGTAAGCTTTTCATCCCTCTCACTAACTTGTGCATTAGGCTACTTTTGACTAGCTGAGTTGAAGGACATCTTTGAGACACTTAAAATGATAATCAAGGCATGAAAATTAAATTAGGATTTATATTAAGTTTAAATATTTCCATCCATGTTATTTACATCTCATAAACCATCTTACAACCTATAAAACACATAAAATATTGTGAAAAAGCATGTTTCTTCCTCCATCTATATAATTCTATACAAATATCTGACATGTGAGAGAGCCTGAAGGAGACCTATCCAACATCCAATATATATTTTGTTAAAAATATGCCACTAAAATAGCCTTACAATCTTTGTCTCTCCATTAGGTCCTGGTTAAGGGTTTAGGAGGTTTTATCTTATTTTGAAACTTAAGATTTTTTTATAAAAACCTAATGTCTAACCTATCAAAAAATTACAAAAAATAATGTTTAAATACATCCATAAACTTATAAAATTCCCATGTGATGCCTCATGTAGGATATGAGCATTCAAACATCCTCTATTGAGCTCTTCCTTTTACTTGCACAAGCCAAATTTTATTCCCAAGTCCAAATTGGGTTCCCATGCAACTTGTTTTCTCTCCAAAGGACTAAATACATATTTTTACGTATCTTAAACATTTTTTAACAATTTTTAGTAAATATATCAAGTCAAAAATGAAATTGAATTCCCTATAGATGTAAGGTATAGTAATGTTCATAAAGGTCTAACTATAACTTAAGTCCAAACTATCCTTTGATGCCTTTTCCTTGTCTCCTGATAGCATAGACACATCTTAGGTTACCCTATATAAATTTAAAAATATATTATAAATCACACTTCAAAGTGTAAATCACAAAGCTTGTTTTTTTGACCTTTAGGCCCATTCTTTTCCTAGTAGCTTTGTTTTCATCATTAAGAGCAATGGCACCCTATTTAGTTTATCTCTCATTTGAGATTATATATATATATATATATATATATATATATATATATATAATGCTCCTAAACCTCCTTTAAAATCTTCCACAACTCTTGATTTTCCCTACTATCCTTTGCCTCCAAAACCTGCTACTTTCACTTGAGGGTAAGTGCCCTTTATCTGAGACAAAACAAAAGGCACCTCCCCTATTTTACCAAACTAGTTTAATTTTTTATGAGTTTATAAAAGTTATGGAGATTCCATATATCAAATTTTATCCCTTTTTCATATTAGTAGACCCTTCAAAAGCACTAAAATTGAGATAGACTAATAGAACAGGTACTGTGTACAGGATTTCATTGTATGAACTATGCTTTGCTTGGTTTTGAACACTTTTTGGCATGATTATAATAGGATATATAACCTAATAAGTTTAATAATCATTATTAATCTATTTTAAACTCATTTAGATTCATATTCCACTGCATGTCTTTAATAACTCTTAAAACCTCTCACTCAGTCAAGACTGAGTTTCAACTATAAGTATATTTTTTGACTATAGGTGTCCTTTGTTCCAAATGAATTTAGTTATTATGTTTTATAATATCCTCTTGTGTATTCTGATGTAAAAAATCAATTAATCCCTAATTCTAACCTCTCCTAGCCCTTCTCAAGCACTATACTCTTATAAAGGAGTCCTTACTGCATGAATGAGACACCTCTTTAATAACCCCTGCCTATAGCTTACTTTTGCTCTTATTTGTCATTATGAAGATAGAAAAAACTTCATCTAGATGTCCCATATCATTTCGTCACGTGTAACTCTGTCTAACCCCAAAATCACCTTGAGTGTCTTAGAATTAATCTTGAAACTCATGTTTTCTACCTGACTGAGATACCCCTACCTATAAGTGAACATAGGTTTCAGGTTTAAAAAATAGTGAATATGACCTATTATATTTTATTATACCATTTTATTAGTATTTTGGGTCTACTTATTCACCTTTCTTATCTCTTATTCACTATTTTGGCCCCTTAAACATTCTTCCTATTTGTTTGCTTAGCGGAAGGTGAGTGCCTTTCATACAAGGGACACTTGGGGGTACTTGTGAAAATTGAAATCATACATCAATACAAATGTAATGATCTCAATTGTATTTTTATACAATTTCTTTCACTTGAATCATTCCAAACATGAGTTAATGCTTTATTACCCACTAAATGTGTCAAAATAGAATATACATTTTTGCAAGCCTGTAGATGTTACTGTAGGTTTGCATTACATAATTTTATAGGTTTAAGCCTCTCAGAAACCAATCTCCCTTGTTTATCTTGACTTAATTTTATGCAAGGCTCTTCAAATTCATAAGATCTACAAGGTATATATGTATATGTGACTTAAATCCTTTTGAAACCATGTTACACGATGTCTAAAACATAATCTTGGGTCTCTATTTTACCTTTATAGGGACAAAAGGCATGAAATAGTGTTTTGACTCCTCCAAGATATCTGCATCCTATACTTACCCAATCGACACATCCAAAAATTTTATCATGTTCTAACTCATGCTATGACTTTAAAAAAAATTCTATCACTTTCTTTCACACATGACATGGGTATTTAGTTCTTCATTTGGTTGCCTATAGGTGAGTATCTCCATGGACAGATAATGACCACAAACTTAGGAAATATGCATTGCATTTGGCTATCCAAAAACGTTTTAAGCCACCCTTAAGCATGAAAAAATAGGTTCCTTTCACAATCAAGTGCCTATATCTTTTAAAACATATTCTCAACATGAAAATTTCCTTGAGGACACCTAGAGTTTCCCATTAATGGTTGACTATGTAATTATGAGAACGTGGTGGATAACAGGCATTGTCTTGACCCCTTAACCAACATCTATGATCTCTTAAAATAAAAAATATATATTATGGTCTAAAAAACTTGAGGAAATCTTCCATATCACATTTCAAAGTCTGAAAACTCCTATAGACACTGGGAAACATATGAAGGGAGATTGTTAGCAAAAGTAAACTATGAATGTAATTCATGGAGTTTTACATTAGAGGATTGAGATAAAGAATGAAAAAAAAGTAAATTTTAAACATGATAAAACCAAACAAACTCAACCTCCAAGACCACCATAAAAATAAGAGAATCACTCAAATGGTGAAGAATTACCTATTACACTAAAAAATACTAGTCTACAAATTTGAAGTGTTTTGCCTATCAAATCAACTTAAAACTTGAAACTAAGAATGAGATATATGTGGGGACATAATAATAATCTTGTATCAAAATTAGTAATTTTTTTATATGAACGTGCTCACAATGAAGTATAACCTACAAGTTTCATAAAATCATAAGTAGATTTGCATAGTCAACTTCAAATGAATGGTTCATCAAGCATAGTTGATAATTATATATAATTTTTTTTTTATTAAAATTAAGGTATCTAAGTTTATAATGCAACCCCAAGAATGTTTTTCTTGAAACTAATTTTACTGGGTATACCAAGTACAAACTTGCAAGTCACTTATGTCTCTCAAGAAGAGTGAAAATGGAGTCGAATGGTTTTGAGAAATAAATGTCAGTTTAAGATCAAACCAAATGTGAATATGTCTGTGTGGAAGCTGAAGAGTTACATTTACACCTTTTCCAAGTGGCACACTTTCCAAGGAGACTATACATGTGTCACTTTATCATTTTCTATCAAGAAAACTTCCTATTCTCTAAACATGATACAATATTTTTAGTAGTATCATTTATCTAAGGATTATAATGACACATGGGTCATTACATTATGTTTTTACACTTGAATATTTCACAATAAACCCATACAAAACATTAAATACATCTCTTCTAATCCTTAAAATGACTCAAAGTGATATATATATATATATATATATATATATATATATATATATATATATATATATATATAGACTAATTAACCAACGCTAGTACAACATTAATTAACATAAAATGACCTATAAAACATCTCATGACATTACATTGTACCCCTTTATAGGCCTAAAAATAAATTTTTTTACTAGGGATACCCCAATTCAATCTAAAAGTCAAATTTTATCATCAACTTGGTGACTCATAGGGGTAGTATGCCTACCATGCAAATTAGACTAGTAACCTTATCAGTCCATTAGTTATAGGAGTAATCTAAGGATAGATACAAATAAGAGACTTTAACCACTGACTAAAATTATTCAAAACAAGAAAACTAATGACTACCTTAGCCATACAAAGTAAAAGATACACACAACAAAGAAATAAAACACACACATGTGCATAAGCACCTAGGTGAATTAGGAAACTACCTATTATACACAACTAGAAACTAGACATGACTCCTTTCCTAGATTAAAAGAATAACTTCTTGAATCATCCTCATGGTGAGATGAAATATAGTGCCAAACATGATTCTCTTTGGATAGAATGATTTTTGGATCAGACCTCTTCCTTGGCACTTCACTTGATCTGGTCTCAATTAGATCATCCTCAAATAGGTCTACAATGAAAACGTATTCCTCTTGAACATGTTCACATACTTCATATTGTTGTCCACTCTTCATTTCATAGTCAACTTGTGTCTCCTTAGTAGGCATGTTTCCAAGAGGATTGATTTCTTGTTCCTTAAAAGTTTATCCCAATAAGAACTTGTCCCATCCTTCAAGATATGATGTGTTTCTCCCAAATAATTGGGAGGATGAGATCCCATATTGATGACTTCAAACATGTCATAATCAAATGCATATCCCTCTTGAAAGGATATATTTGAAATAATGTTTTTCCTTTGCATACTTACTTTTGTGCTATTGTTACCTTCTCCCTTTATTATCAGATCATATCCTCCTTGAAGAAAAGTATAGCCTACTCCAATAAACTCAATAAAGTCATCTAAAATATTATTTATAACTTATCCATGCTTATCCATGGTATATTTCAAGGTGATGAAAGAGTTTATGATCATTTCCTCCTCTTTGCAAAAGGGAAGACATCCTTCTTCATCAGCCCAATCTACAATCTCTACACAAGAAGTTACATTTTCTTCAAATATGGAGGTAAAAGCTTATGAATTTCCCTTTTGTTCACTAAATGGAGTCCTTATGGTGATTTATTCCTCATAAACAATCATGAGCTCTTCTTTAACAACCATTAATTGAGAACATTCTTCTTCATTTTCTTCTCTCAAGATAGGTTCTTTAACACAAAGAAAACATTCTTCATTATCAACCAAGCAAAGAGATTCAACACAAGAGCTTACCTTCTCTTCATCACTGATGACTCCTTGAGGGATTTAAAATTGATATTCAAATATCATAATCTGATCTCTTTTATCAAAGGCTGAAATTTATTCAACCTCCTTCATGGTGTTTCCAAGACTAGGCATCTTTAAATCATGTGATCAAGCCTAATGAGGTTGCCAAGCAAGTAGGGATTTCTTCAATCAATGGTTATCTTTCCTTATAAAATATATGACCTTCCTTTGGTTCCCATACCGTATGTCCATCAAGATAAAGGGTTATAGAGTAAAGACAAGATGAACTATTTGGTGGAGGGAGAACATAAAACTCCAAATCAGATTATGAATGCAAGGTAGGAGGATCTTTAGGAATCTCTTAAGGGAGGGGAGATAGGATGTGTTTAGGTATATGATCTTCTCTTTCATCTAATAATTCCATCACACCTTGACTAAGTAGCTTCATCTTTGTCTCTAGCTACTCTATTTTCTTGGTTAAGTTCTCTTGGAAGTGTGTGAGGGGCTTGAAAAAGATCAATTCCATTTTCCACTTCACACTCTTTGACAATGCTTTCATACTATTTATTTCCCCATGATTTTATTATTTTTCTCTAGATTAGGATGTTAGGATTAGATGTCTTCTCAATTTCAAAATCTTGGTCAAGACTTTTCTCCTCCTCTTCTAATGACTCTACTATCTTACTCCAACTCAGGACATTGTAGTTATGGATCTCGTTTTGAGGTGGTGGGGATGTAATGTGAGAGAAAAATGAGGGTTTGAAATATAGTTCCTTTATTTCCAACATGGGCTATTGTATATGCATATTTTACAACTCAGTTTGCCTATCAAGATTTGCCTCAAACATAAGATTTATCTTTTCAACTCTCTCCTCCAATTGCTTGGGAAAAGGATGACTTTGATAGACTTGATTTGGCTCATGATTATGGGTCATATATGGTTGATAGGGAAATTGGGAAAGTGGGTATGAAGTTTGATAGACTTGATAAGGCTGTGTCTCATGAATTCTTAGCTTATCTTCCAAGGATTCAATCAAACCACTCACATCTAGCATCTTGTTTGTAAACCTTTGCCAATTGGTTTTCTAAATAAGTACCCATTATTTCTTGACCAAATCTAGATAATCTCTTAAATTTTGAATGACATGATCAGGAACCTCTATACCCCATCATAATTCTATGTAAAAATCTAAAATGTATCTCTCATACTCTAAAATTACTTTCTTGAAGGTGGAAATGGGCTGATTAGAGAAAGGGCTAGGTTGACTCAGAGGGGTAAAACACTAAGAAGGCTGGTTATAGGACTGATGCAAGTCATGAAAGGGCTTATTATGGTCATATTTGTAGTGAAAATTTTGATAATAATATTGAATAAGAGCTTATTCATATTGATAGGGAATGAGATAGGATGGATATGTTTCACCAACTTGTGTAAGATAAATATCAACACCAAAATTATCCATGAATCTTTATTAAAAGTGAGAACACAAATAAATATGTTAATATCAATCTTGAAAGGATAACCTAGGCTATTTGACTAGGTAATATGTCATTTGATTTTCCATTGATGCTTGAAAAGATGCCTCGAAAGGTGAATTTTTGAGAGACAACACAAAAAATCTCTCAATCTCTTAGAGCAAGAGTCCCATCGGGCATGTCAAAAAAAAAATCACTTGTATTTTCACCCTTTGAGGAGATAAAAATATCTAATCATCAAGGTGGCATAAATGAATCACCTTTAGGCTTGTGGGCAGCCTGAGGAATGAGGTGAGCCTCTAGATAGGGCTAGATCCCTTGATGTGCCACCTAGGATTGAACTTATAACTAGGTTTGAGAGTGGAAAATGGAGAGAGATAAATAAAAGTAAATATAAAATAAGGAGTTGATACACCATATCAATTTGATGACTTCCAACAAATAGTATTCTACACTTGAGACCAAGAAACAAACTAAAAGATACACTCCTCTAATCTACACCTTCTCACAATAGTGTTACATTGTGAGGTCATGATGAACATATAGTCTAACAGGAATAAACAAGAGGACCTGGGTGACACTAGTGAAAATAGTAACTCAATCAACCTTGAATCATCATAAAACACTTTCCATGCCTTGTAATAAGAAGCTTTCCAACTACAAATAGGTTGTAAGAATGAGATAACATGTTAAGGAAACAAGAGCGTCACTTAAGTAAAATAAAAAATTAAAGTAAAATACACTAATTCAAGTAATGGAAGAGGTAAAAATTTTTAATTTTATTTATAAAAATGTATACAAATGAGCAGGGCTTCACCATACTCAAGTGGAAAATCAAAAACAACGCCAAAATGTCTAACTATTGTAGAGTTTAAGAGAAAGAGAAGAAGAGAAGTCCAAGGTTCATAAGGACACTTTTAAAGAGGATAAAATAAGTTATAAATGAATGATAAGAGGATATAAATTAAACCATTTAGATTAATGAAGTAAAAATGTCAATTTAAGTCATCAAAGTTATACAAAGTGGCACAAAATTCTTTCTTTTTGCAAAAAAAAATTACCTTCATGATTGGGCATGTTTGAAGGTATTGAGACTAATGAGGAGTAGTAAAAATGATTTTAATTTAATTGGATACCCTAATAAATTTATTTCCATGCATTTATTTCATTCTTGGTCCTCTAGAAACCTCTTAAAGTTAGCCATCATCACCTATAGTCCAAAAAGAACTCCTTTCATGCACCTTTCACACTTCGTCCCAAATATTGATTTAGTTTTCGATGAAAATATTTAAAATGAATTGGGTGAAATTTTTAAAGACTTTACATGTATTTTTAATGATTATTCAAGTTTTGAAATTATTTCAAGTGAATCTTTCGACCCCTCTCACTAGCTTATGCATTAGGCCAGTTTTGAGTGGTTGAGTTGAAAGACCTATTTAAGACACTTAGGAACCTTTTAAAATAATTAAAAATAAATTTATAGTTATATAAAGTCTCAATATTTCCATCCATGTTATTTCCATCTCTTGAAACTTCGTACAACCTATAAAGCACACAAAATGGTGAGAAAAAGCCTATTTTTACCTCCATCTGTACAACTATGTATAAATATATGACATGTGATGGAGTATTATGGAGTTATATAAAACATAAAATATCTTTTATGGTTAAAATATTCCATTAAACTAGACTTAAAATATCATTTTCTCCATTAGGTCTTGGCTAAGGGTTTTGGAGGGTTTTAGCTTGTTTTGACATTTAAGCTTGTTTCATAAAAACTTGACATCAAACCTACCAAAAAATTAAAAAAAATATTTTTAAAGACCTCCCTAAACATCCATAAACTTCTCATACTCCCATGAAAGGCCTCATGTATGATGTGAGCATTCAAACATCCTCTATCGTGTTTTTCCTTTCACTTGCACAAGCTAAAGTTTGGTCCTAAAATTGGGTTTCACTACAACCTCTTTTCTCTAAAAAGGATTAAATACATCTATTAGGGTCCCAAAATGTGTTTTAACAATTTTTTTACATATATAACATCAAAAATTAAATTGACCTCCCTTTAGATGTTAGGCGTAGTCATGTTCATAGAGGTCTGACAACAACTTAATCCCAAATTAGCATTTGATAGATTTTATTTGTCTATTGATATAAAATAAAAAAAATTTAGTTAAAATATATACATGTTACAATATCCTATATATCTCACTTAAATGTGTAAATGACAAAGCTTCTCATTTGGTCATTTAGGGCTATTATTTGCCTATTAGGTTTACTTGCATCATTGAGAGCATAAGACACCCTATTTAGTTTATATTTCATTTGAGGTATTTTAAATTAAATAATATATGTATTATAGGATCATAAACCTCCTTGAAAAAATTCCACAACTTCTGATCCAACCTTCTATCCTTTTCCTCCAAAACCCACTAGTTCACTTTAGGGGAAGTGCCCTCTATCTAAGACAAACAGAGGGCACTTCCCTATTTTCCCAAAACATTTGGAATTTTTATTAGTTTATTCAAGTTATATATATTCCATATATAAAATTTTAGCCCTTGGAAATATGACTAGACCCTTAAAAAACCCTAAAACTGAGACAAACTACTACAACAATGACTATATATAGGATTTCACTATATGGATTGTGCCTTATTTGGTTTTGATCTCCTTTTGGCATGATTATCATGGGAGAGAGAAACTAAATTTTTTAATTATAATTATTAATCTATTTAAGTCTCATATATCTTCACAATCCACTATATATCCTTGATAACTTTTAAAACCTCTCACTCAGTCAAGATTGAGTTTCAGTTGTGATTGTATTTTCTACCTGTAGGTGTCCATTCCAAATGCAGTTAGTTATGATGATTGATAATCTCCCCTTATGTATCATGATATAAAAGTTAACTTAATTCATACTTATAACCTCTCCTATCCCTTTTCAAGCACTCTACTCTCATAAATGAGTCCTTACTCCCTGAATAAGACACCTCTTTAATAACCCCTACATGTAGCTTACTTTTGATCTTATTTATCTTTATGAAGCTAAAAAAACCTTAATATAGTTTTCCCATATAATTTAATCATGTGTAACTCCTTCTAACCCTAAAATGACCTTAATTGTCTTAGAACCAACATTGAAACTCATGTTGGCTACCTGATTAAGACACCCCTACCTATAGGTGAACATATGGTCTATGCTTGAAAAATAGTGAATATGAAATTTTATATTTTAAAACACCATTTGATACATAATCTGGGTCCACTTATTTACTTTTATTACCTCTTATTCACTATTTTTTCCCCTTAAAATTTCTCACTATTTGTTTTCTTAGCTGAAGGTGATTGCCTTCCGTATAAGGGACACCTAGGGATACTTGTGAAACTTGAAATCATACATCAATATAAATGTAATGATATCCATGCCATTTTTATACCATTTACTCCACTTGAATCATTCCCAACATGAATGAATGCATTGTTACCCACTAAAGGTTTCAAAAGACCATCTACATCTTTGAAAGCCTACAGATGCTACTGTAGGTTTGTAGTTCATAATTTGATAGGTTTGAGCCTGTCAACAACCAATATCCCTTGTTTCTCTTGAATTAATTATATGAAAGGTTACTAAATTTCATAATGGATACAATTTTTATATGTCTATGTGACTTAAATACTTTTTCAACCATGTTACGTGATGTCCATAACATAACCCCAGGTCTTTGTTTCCCCTTTTTAGGGACAATGGGCTTGAAATAGTCTGTTGACTCCTCTGAGATATTTACATATTATACTTACCCCATTTAAACCTCTAAAACTTTTATCATGTTTTAACTCATGCTATGACTTCAAACACATATTCTATCACTTTCTTCCACACATGACATGGGTATTTAGTTCTTCATTCAGCTACCTATAAGTGAATATCTCCATGGGTAGATAGTGATTTCAAAATTAGGAAATATGTATTGCATTTGGATATCCAAAAAGTTTTAATCCAACCTTAATAATGAAAAAAAATGTTCCTTTCACAATCAAGAGCCTAGATCATTTCAAACTTCTAATTCTTAAAAGGAAATTTTTTGTGAGGAGACTTGAAATTGCCCATTAATGGTTGACTGTATAATTATGAGAATGTCCTGGATAGAAGGAATTGTCTTGACCCTATATCCAACATATATTCTCTCTAAAAACAAAAAAAAAAAAGATTATGGTGTGAAAAACTTTAGGAAAGCTTTCATATCACATTTTAAAGTTTGAAAATTCTTGTAGACACTGGGAAAGATATGTAGGTAGACTGTGAGTAAAAGTGCACTATGAATGTAATTGATGGAGTCTTGATTTGAAGGATTGAGATAAATAAGGATATCAAAATGACATTTGAAACATGATAAAACCAAAGAAACTTAACCTCCAAAATAACCATCAAAATAAGAGAATCCTTCAAATGGTGAATAATTATATGTTGCGCTCAAAAAGACCAGTCTATAAATTTCAAGTGTTTTGCAAATAAAACCAACATATAACTTTAAAATAAGAATGGTAGACATTAGGATACATATTAAACATCATCTATTATCAAATTCAATAAGTGTTTTGTATGAACTTGCACATAATAAAGCAAAACCTGCATGGTTCATTAAATGACAAGCATATTTTCACAGTCAATTTCAAATGATTATTTAATAAATCATAGTTGATAATTATAAAAATTATTGTTATAAAAATTAATTTATTTGAGTGTATAATACATGCCAAGAGTGTTTGTATTGAAATAGTTTATGTTGGTCATACCAAGTAGAAACCTGCATGTCACTTCAGTCTGGCAAAAATAGTGAAAATGAAGTAGAATAGTATTGAAAAATAAATTTTAGTTTAAGATCAAACCAAAAATTAATATGGGAGTGTGGAAACTTAAGAGTCATATTTACACCTTTTTTGAGTGGCACACTTCCCAAGGAAGCCATACAAGTGCCACTTTATCTTTTTTTAATTGAGAAAACTACCTTTTCTCTAAATAACATACAATAGTTTTAGTAGTCTCAGTTACATAAGGCTTATAATGACAAATGGGTAATGACATCACATTTTTACACTTGCACATTTCCCAAAAAACACATAAAAGCATTAAATACACCATTTTTTACCCTTAAAATGACTCAAAAAGATAAATGACTAAGAAACTAATTAACCAAAGCTATTAAAACATTAATTGAAATAAAATAACCTATAAAAATCTCATGGAAATACATTATACCCCATTATAGGCCTAAAAATAAATTATTTTACTAGGGTTACCCCAACTTAACCTAAAAGTCAAATTTGGTCAACACCTTATGTAAGGAATATCATTAATAATCATGTAATACAATGAATCAAATAAAATGTTAAGACAAAAATACCATTAATACAAATATTTTGGAATTCAATAATAGCATTAGAACAATATTAGTTATACATGCAAGATGTTATGATCATTACTATGCACCCTCTTTAGGGGCTTATTATGACCGTAGTAAATGACAAAGCCTATGAATATTTAATAATAAATATACATAGGTTCCTCTTGGTGAAATAAATTGTTCAATACCTTTATACCCACCCAAATCAATTACCTCTTTGTTATCTTTCACTCAACATGAATAGAATAAACATGGTGATGATAAAACATCTAAAGAAAAATTGATTCCATTGGAAATTTTGATCAACCTCTTAACAAGTTTTTCTTCTTTAATAATTGATATTATTAACACATATATGGTACAATTATATTTATTTAACTAAATAGATATTTTACTTCAACATTATGATCAATAAATCTCTTTTATTGAGTGTGTTAATTAGTTTTAGTTCACCTCATTGTTGAGTGATCTAGTTTTTTTGGATATTTAACTATATTTAATCTACATCACTCTATTTTAAATGATATTATCTGATCATTTTAGACCTTATCTAGAGTTATTACGTAATTATTATTTTTTTCAATATCTATAAATATTAAAGCTTAATTTCTAATAATATGAAGAAAAATTTGGTGTTTACTCAACTTTGTGATCCTTTTTTTTCATCATTTCATATCATAGCCATGAATGTCTAAACATTGTTAAAGATTGCAGTGAGAGAAGATAATAGAGAAGAAGAATGTGGACTTTCACTCCCTTTAATATCCATTCTATCCTAATTGGTCTTGCATTGAGGCATTATAACTTAAATCTACATTGGTTTTTCATACTAATTTAATTTTCCAAAATGAGTATTTTTCATTGATTATTAAAATGTCTAATTTATCGAGATATTAGAATGTATCATTATAACAATTCAAAAGTATATTATAAAGTTTCATTGGATTTGAACATCTCATTTCATTCATATTTATAATCCATTATTTTTGATTTAATTGAAGGCATAATTATATGAATTGAAATGTTGAAGTTGTATGTTAAGATTTTATTCTTTGATGGTGTTGGTAAAGTATTTTATAAAAGAATAAGAATATCAACTTTACATCAACACTATGAATAAGAGTAATTTTGAATTACACTCAAAATATTTATGTACCAAAACCTCCATTATTGTTCATGACTAAACACAAATCAGAACATGGTTTTTCAAAATCCAGCTCAAATGTGTCATGGAAGTTGACGTAAGGAACCAAAACCACCTTTTACACAAAATCATCTTAAAGAAAAAGGTATTGAAAAAGGGTATGGTTTTAATATTTTTAACATTTAAATAACTATTTTAGTCTTTATGTGTTTGAAGTAAATCATATGGGAGTTAGGAACTTTTTTCTTGATGAAACCTTACCAACATAAGGTCTAGAAATAAAACCATAAGACTACCCTTTTATTAAAATAAGTATTTATGTAGAAAATACCAAATTTGGGAAAATATAAAAATTGGGGCTATTTAAAGAAATTTTTCATTGAAAGAAACTATGAAAGTATTTATTTTTATTCCAAATAGAGGGGCTGACATTTTATTTTCATTAATTTTTTTTGAACATAATATAAATTCAAAAATATGGTGTTAAACATTACTTTCCTGACAAATTTAAACATTGAAAACATAAAACAACTAATACTATTAATTTTCAACATTTGGTGCAACCGGTGCATATGGATCATGTCTAAAAGTAATGCCATTTTACTTTGAGCTACTACATAAATATACCAACGTATCTACAACATAAATTTTTGGACATCATCCCTATCAATTGTGAGGGAGAAATAAGGTGTATACACATAACATTTTCACATTCTATTGATTACTGACACTTCATTTCTTGCAGAAACCTACCGAGTCTCAATATCTCTAAGTGCATGCCTTATAGTGTACATTGGAAAAGGGGTGGGAAAACCTTTGGTACTTCATAAGACTATTGTTACTTTTTCCACTTGTTATCTACACTCTTTCCTCCTAAAACCTTAAACCCTTAACTTATTTATCTCTTTCCTATCTATTCCCACCATTTGTCATGCTTTATCCCTCATTTTTTACTTTATTTCCATTTTTACCTATTTAGTAAGATAGGTTGACCTAGTCGACCTATCTTATTCTAGTGATACTTTGCCTTTCCTTGTTACTTTGCATCCTAACTGACCTAACACAAACTTTAAGCATTATCTTGATAATGTGCTAGGTCAACCTGGTCAATATAACACAATTGACATGTTTGAAAGTATTTAGGGTGAGATACTACTATACATACGAGTTCATTCCTTACCATTTCTTAAGTGAGTTGAATTAAGTGAAGAAGTGTGAATGAACATCTACTTATTGACCATTCTACTTGAAGAATAAAGCTTTAGGGTTCAACACTTTTCTTTTGGACCTCTGATCTTATCTTGTAGATAATTATTTTGGATGATTAGGTAAGTTATGTATCCTAGAGCTGATTTATCTTTGTTGTCCTTACAAGCCACAATAATCTCTTGTGAAGCACCATTGGCCAAGGTAGAGGTTGAGACTCGATAGGTTCATCTTCAAAGGTAAATTTTCCTAACTTTATTTCTCCTTTGTAAGAGTAGATAGATAATGTAGTATGCATTATTCTCTCTCAAGTATTAAGATTATATATACATTGACATGAGTATATATCTCCTATACATGTTTAATTTAATTGTTATTTACTTGTTTTATTCTAACCCTTACATTGTGCCATAATATTTGGTGAGCACTCGATTAGTTTACTTTTCTTATTATTAGATTAGGCTACATTATTGCCTATTATCATAAGTAAATATAGAAACCATATGAATCTTTTAAGGTTAATGTGTGATTATGTTAAATTGTACGCTTTGGAACCCTACCTAGCATGATGTGTTATGATAGATGATACAAGTGATCCCCTTATTGGGTCTAGTTGATCATCATATTGGTCATGCTCTAGCTTAACAAGTGTGTGACCTAATGAGAAGTGAATGTGTGATCTATCTTATTTGATCTAGGATTTATTCATGCATTCCATGTAATTCCTATTACATATATTATGCTTAACCCAATGTCAATCAAACACTTACAAGGTTTCTTTCACTTATTTTATTCATTTTGTCATTTTTTATATCATATTTTTTGACTTTTTAGCTTGATTATGTTAAACCAACTATTTTTTATGTGTAATAACAAACATTTAGATCAATTAGCTCAACCCAACACATGTTTCCATCATTTTTTAGAATTTTTGTCCAACCTACTAGGTCAACCAGGTCAACCTCGCACATTTCCATCCACTTTGCAAATGGTTCTTATTCAAGATTCATAGTGCAGATTCTAGACTTTCAAATATATATCATAATCAACTAGGTTGACTAGATTGACTTAGCACATTTCCAAACATCTAGTTCAGTCTACTAGGTTGACTTAGCAGACTTTTCTAGCTTTTGTAGCAAGTTCCTATCTCACTTGGTCAACTAGATCGACCTAGTTCTACAGATTAGACTAGTTATCTCCAAGGTTACAAGTTAGTAATATGTTCTATTTTCATCTTCAAAACACCATGGTTAGTTTCTATTTTTTTATTTCTACTCTACTCTATACTTTTCTTTCAAAATTGTAATCTATGTACATGTACCAATTAGATTGGCTAGCATCAATTCAATTGACTATGTATTTAATTTTAGTATCTACTTTTCTAGACTAGTTATAGGAATATCTCATTTCATTCTTCATATTTTTAGCAATCCTTTCTCTTTTTTTTCTGTTGTTCTATGTCGACCATCTTGACTCTGGACTATCCCAGGCCTTATTTTCTACCTCTGTCCACTACACAAGGTCGATTGGTTTAACCTACAAGTTTATATAGATCCTATGAAATACACTAGGTCAACCATGTCAACCTTGAATAGTTTTTTCTCTCTATATTGGGTTAGTTTTGTGGAGCTTGTCCAACAATATTATCCCTATTTTACCCTAGGTTGACTGGATTAACCTAGGTTTATTTTTTTCACTTTCTGAATCCTTTATTTTATCATCTTGATTTCCTTCCTCTTTTATCATGGATTTCATGTTGGATGACAACACTAAATCTCAAACAATATGAATGATGGAATTCACCAATCCTTGTGGGGTTTCCCATAGACATAGTAGAGTTCCCTTTGCAAATGCTTTTAATGTCCATATTGAAACTCACACAGTGGACTATGGGTTTCTTCATGATACCTCTTTGAAAAATAATCCTTATTGTCTCCTATTTACTCCCAAAATTCTTTTGTTTATTAACCAATTTCCCCAACATAAAGGGAAAGATCCATCTACCATTTACAATATCATGATTAGTGGTCAAAACAATCAACCTCATTCACCACATTCTACATTCTCAAATGGATTTGGTAGTACTAATTTATTTGATTCATAACTTTTCCCTTCAATCATCACCTCTTCTCATGCTTCTTATTTACTTTCTTATACCTACATGCCTAGTATCTTAACTACCATTATTGGTTTTACATCTAGTAGACCTCTCTTAAGATCCACTATCCTTATTCATTCCACTAGTTTATTCTTTGATACCCAAGGTACTCATGCTTCTAGTGCTTCTTCTTTTCTTTCATTCACTAGTCCATCTTTTGCTATGAAAGCAAGCTTTGCCACTAGTGTCTCTCATTATCATCATTCATCTTCATCTCTCAATAACACCAATAGTCATACCCAAGTAATTAATAACAACACTAACTCTTCTAATAATTTTAGTCAAAATCACCAATTTCTATTATAAACTCTCAATCAAATGACTAATTTTAAAGCTCATAATAAAAATCAAATGATGATAATGCAAAATCACCTTCTTCATCTTCAAATGAAATTGTAACCAATGGATTGGTGAACATATAACCAATGTGTTCCTCATACTCCTCTTCTATATTCTGAAGGAAATCTTATTCCTCAACCTCCTTTAATCAATAAAACCATCAAGCATCTACAAAATGAACCTCTCACTAGTCAAATTGTTAACATTGATATAGGAGGTGTAACACCTACAATCTCCTATAATGTATCAACTTATCCTTCTCTTCATCTTAAATTTTTTGGAATATTTATAATGATTAGGTTAAATTAAATACCTTTTTTTCTACCAAGATCCTCTATAAGATCCTCACAGGTGATGCCTTGTATTGGTACAATCAAATTAGACCTCATTCCGTTACTAGTTTGGAAGATTTAATGAATGATTTAGTTCAAAAATTCCAAAATAGTGATCATCCTAAAAAACCTTTGGCCCATTTCATCAATTCCATGTGAAGAAAAAATGAAACCACCACAACATTTGTTAAATAATGGAATAATTTATAAAAAAAATGTGAACACATTAATGGCTAATTATAATATTTTTCATCTCTTTAAAAATGCTCTTTATCCCAAATTATAATATTGAGTCCATACCCTTTAACCATGCACTTTGGAACAAACTATTGATCAAGATAATCAACAATATTTCTGTATGTGTCAATTAGAAACACCCCAACCTTTCGTGGGTTCTCGTATATTACTTGAAAACAAAAATCAATGTTACCAGTGATGGTGTTTTTGATTCGTATGCTACCATTCACCATGTTCAAGCTATTGTTCTTACCCCTTATTTTGAACCAGCTTCCTCTTATCAACAATTTACTAATCTTCATTTCTTAATAAATAAATTTAATGTTCATAAAATTCTTTCCTTAGATAAATTTCTTAAATGTATACCTAGGCCTCTTCCTCATGAAATTAACCGTACTCATCGTATGAAAACCTAGTATGATCCTAGTAAGTTTTGTTGGTTTCATGTTAGTTGGGGTCATTCTCATGAAACTTTTAGACATCTTTGTAATTTAGCTATGGAATTTCTTCTTGGACCTAATTTTGAATATGATTATATCATGTGCTAATGTCAAAAATCTTATGAGCTTGATTTTAAATTAAAAACTCATGATAAAGCTCAAGCCTTGAATCAAGCAAATGCTTATTAATCTATTTATAAGGATCCTTTACCTAATCATCAACCAATTCAAGAAAACAAAGGCAAACTCATATCTTCCAACAATAATGTAGAAATTCTTGTGGAACCAATTTTTTAAGAAAATGTGGTTAGCATGACCAATATGTGAAGAGTAGTGGCTTTCATCTATTCTTAGCCTTTCTACATCCTACCTCCTTCTGAAGCATATCATGTTATCCAAGATTCCTTTCCAACTCATTTAAATGAGTTGGGGTAAGAATATATTATAACCTTTGATGAAGATCCAACTTATTATTCTCCTTTAAATAACACATCTCATGCTATTTCTACCACTCTTCCATCATCTTCTCCTTCCAATTTTAATAAATCTTTTGTTAACACCTCTTATACTTCTCAAGATCAAGCCAAACCTATTATTTCAACATCTCAATAAGATTGGCAAAATTTTTCTAAACCTTCTCATTCTTACCAACATAAATTTCAATGCTGTTTTTCTCTTCCCTTTAAATACATCCTTAACCATTATGCACCTATATCTAAAAATATTCTCATCAATTATGATAAGTGGGATCCCATTTCAGAGCTCATTGATCTCCCTTATCAAATTCCATTTTTATAACTCATGAGGACATCTCCCCATCATCAGAACCATATTATGCAACTATTATATGAAATGAATGTCCCTCATCCTTCCTTAGTAGGACAAGAGGTAGCCTTATCTGGTTTCGAGGATAGTATCTTGTAACAATGTGAAGAGATGCCCATCAATGTTGATTAAACTATTGACACATCTCTTTTATTAAAATTTACCATTACATCTATGATTCTTGAGAATATTATGCTTTGTGTAGATGATCCTCCCCTATTTATTAGCATCCAAACTGGTGACATCCAAGTTAAGCATGCTTTGATTGAAAAGGTTTTTAGCACTTGTGTTTCTTCTCTTTATTTAATTAAAACCCTTGGATATTTTGAATGAAATGTTAATTCCACATGTATCACCTACTAATGTTATGATAGAAGGAAAATGCCTCCTCTTAGGTGTGTGTGACTTCCAATTATTTTCTCACCACTTTCCTATTTCTTATAGCATCTTTCTTTGTAGGCCATAGACTCATCATATACAATCTATCACTTCTTTAGCCTACCAATGTGTTAAATTCCCTTATAATGGATCCATTTATAGGATTTAAGGAGATACTAACCCTTAAAATTTTGAACAATTCCAAGATCATGGTGTCTTTAAGATTCTTACTCTTGAGCCTTAACCTAGTGTTATATTTCATGAATCACAATCTCTAAATTTACCTATCAGCTCAACTAGAGGATACAATCAGCATCCCAATATTATTGATAATATTCTTCCCAACCTTGTAGACTCTGATGATAATGAGCTTGATGTGATTAATCTCAAGATCAAAACTTCCAATCTCACACCTCATCTCATCTCACATCTTCCTCTTTCCTTGCAACCTCATTCTTTCCAACCTCCTTGAAATGACATTCTTGTAGTCTTATCCAAGATTCATCTTTCAATTACCATGCTTATTTTGATCATAAATTTATTCCCACTTATGTCATTGATATTCATATACCTAATTATGATGATGGATATTTTTTAGATGATCCTTTATTAGGTGGTCTTGTCCAAGCCTATGATGCTCAGATTGTGTGTTATCATTCTTATTTACTTAAGGCTATTCATGCATGATCTTATCATCTAACTTTTATAGTTCTTAATTTTTGTATTTTTCCTCTTTATCTCAAAATTGAGATGGCACTGACACCTCTAATTTTTGAGTAGCCCTATAGGACTATGCTCATTGATCATGCTATGATCAACCCTTCCCATTTGTATAGGTACCCTGATTCCCATCATTGGTTTATTCCTAAGGTTAGTGAAACCCTTCTTAGACATTATATTGATCCTAATCCTCCCACAATGGAACTTGTGTCAGAACTAGTTATTATTGTTTCCTCCCCTATTTATGATCTTACTCTTGCCTCTTTCATTAGTTATCTTGCCATTAAGACTCACTCTATTCTTTCTCCATCATTGCCTCCTCTTGGTGATGGTTTGACTCCTTTGCCTAGAAAATGGGGTGATGAGTCATCTCCTCTTCTTCTACACCCATTATACCTTCTCTCATGAGTGTTCCTGAAAAGCACACTCACAAGTGTATAATTTATTTCATGGGATAGATACTCATTATTCTACACATTGTTGCATGTTGAAATAATATATTAATACCTTTCATCATTCTTCACCATCCATAGACACTACCATATGTCATCCTAAGATTCTTCCTGACTATATACCTATGTATGGTAAGAGGTATTGTATATGGCACCACTATAAGATGCATCATACTAATAATTATCTTATCCTTTAGCAACATCTCAAGGATCATCTTATAATTATACCTAGACCAGCTACTATTCCTCCCATAGGTCATTCTCGAAAGAAGGTTCTATCGGAGTTGTTGCCAAAATATAGATAATGCAAATTCAATGGAGACGTGATCATACGAGATGAAGCAAGTGCACACCACATAGATGCTAAAGCAATTTGAAATTATACATAAAGATAAATTGCATAAGACAAAATGGAGAAAACCAACATCAGATTAACATGAGATGGCCAAAGTGAAGAATACATATAGGAGAGCACATAATTAACTCCTCCACAAAAGGTGGCCAAGACACCCCAAGAATAGACTGTAACTCCTCCATGAAAGGTGGTGACAAGGTGCTAAAAATAGAGAAGTAACTCACATCAAGGGAGTTACTTATGACATTCTTATGACACCTATGACACATCTATGACACACATCTCCACATAAGCTAGACTATCCCAAAAGTAAGAAAACTCCATGTATGCACAAAAAATACAATTTTCATAATTAATAAATAGGGAAAAATAAAAACCTACACTATTATCCCCCATAAGCGTAGTTTAGGTGGGTAGTGTGAAAATATAAAATGGGTCCCGACAACTAGGCCTGATGAAGTACCCATGTACAAATGCAATCTCCCATTAGATAGAGAAAAAGAGAAAACCCATAGGAAAAAACTCCCCCCTAAAAGAGAGACAGAAAATAAATGAAGAGGCTAGAAGGCCCCTTGAAGAGGATGCTACTGCAAATGTAGACTACACCCCAAAAAGAGCTCATAGATGAATGAACATGCTCTTGGTGAAAGGTTTGATGAAGATGTCTGTAACCTGCTCTGAAGACTGGCAAAATATCAAGTCAATGACTTGACTATGAATAAGCTCCCAAATTAAATGCATGTGAATCTCTATGTGCTTGGTCTACTGATGCTGAATTAGATTCCTATAAATCTGAATGGTACTCTGGTTGTCACAATAAATGATGGTGGCCTACCTGATAGGAATGCCAAACTCAAAAAGAATCCCCTAAAGCTAAATAGCCTTAGTAATGACATTAATAGCTCCCCTGTACTCTACCTCTATGGATGATATAGAAATATCATTCTACATCTTGCTAGACCAACTGATAGGACCAGAACCTAGAGAGAAACTGTAACTAGAAGTGACCTTATGAGTTTGTGAATCACCAACCCAGTCTGAATGTATATATCCAACCAAGTCAACCTCTATGCCAAATCTGTAATGAATCTTGTATCTATGTGAACCCTGTATGTAACACAAGATCCTCTTAGCTGCTTTTCAATGCAGCTCATGAGGTTCATGAAGGAATCTGGAGACAAGTCCCACCATATATGATATGTCAGGCCTGGTGTGAGTCAAGTAGATGAGACTACCAATAAGTTGTTGATATTGAGTGGCATCAACCAATGGTGAAGAAATGTCAGCTCCAAGCTTGAGTCCTAATATAAATAGAGTCAGAGATGGCTTGCAATCAGCCATGTGAAATTGAGCCAATAAGTCAAGATCATACTTAGGCTGTGAAAGAGAAATCCCTAAATTTGACTGTGAGATCTCAATGCCAAGGAAGTAGTGTAACAAACCTAAGTCTGTCATGTGAAATCTATCCTGGAGAGATGCCTTCATCACTGCAATAGCTGATGAAGAACTCCTAGTGATCAAAAGGTCATCAACATATAGAACCAAAATTAGGAGCAAATCATCTTGTCGCAAGAAGTAGACATTGGGATCAGAATGGCACCTAGTGAAACCCACTATGAGAAGGGAAAAATCCATCTTGGCATACCAAGCCTGAGGGGCATGTTTGAGGCCATAGATAGATTTACTAAGTCTACATACTAAGGAAGAATCTTGAACAAATCTTGGTGACTGCTCCATGTAGATCTCCTCCTCTAGATCTCCATGAAGAAAGGCACTCTTCACATCCATCTGATGCACATCCCAACCATGTGTTATGGCAATAGCCAAGGTGAGTTAGATAGAAGTAATCTTTGCAATAGGTGCAAAGGTATATGAGTAGTCAATGGCTACCACCTGTGAGAAACCCTTGGTGACGAATCATGCCTTGTACTTATCAACTGACCCATCTACTACAAACTTGGTCTGATATATCCACCTACATTGAACCATCTTTCTTCCCTTAGGAAGTGAAGTCAAATCCCAAGTGTGATTTTTGATTAAGGAAGAATACTTCCTCCATAGCACTATCCCACTCAGGTACCCCTAATGCCTCTCAAAAAGTCTGTGGATCTAAAATTGAAGCAAAGAAGGCATGTGGATCTCTTTGAAAATCCCCGTAGTATGTCTGTCATTTGTGAGATCTCCTGCCCAAGTGCCAGCACTCTCAAGTGTCTGTCTGGCCCAAAGTGGCCCAGATGTGGGTGAGTCAGGTGCTAACTCCTCATCCTCTAACTAACTAGAGGTGGATGACTCTGCATCACTATCCTCACTGTCTAAACTCAAAGAAGAAGAAGATGTCTCTAGCTAAAGAACCTGCTATAGTTGATCTAAATCTGATGAGGTGTCTTCATGAAGAAGTAGATCCGATGAGGGAAAAGAAGTGTCAAGTGTTGAGTCTCTAGGAATCTCTTGAAAATGGACACTTCTCTCGATGAACAACTCATGAGTGACTGGATCTAGAAGGCGATACCCCTTAATACCATCCAAATATCCTATAAAGATGCAAGGCTTGGACTGACATTCCATAGCTTTGCATTTATTCTTTGAAATGTGGGCCATGGCTAGGGAAATGAGAACCCTAAGGTGGTCAACATCATGTTTCCTTTTATGCCAAGCTTTAAAGGGTGTTTTCCCTTTCAAAGCTTTATGAGGAACCTTGTTTTTAATGTAGAAAGCACAATTGATGGCTTCGACCCAGTACTATGGTGCTAAGGATTTGGAGTGAATCATATAGCTACCCATCTCTTTCAAGAACCTATTTTTGCATTATGTAACCCCATTTTGTGAAGGACTGTCAGTCACTATACACTATAAATTAATCCCCTCTAAGGTGCAAAACTACTCAAATCTGTTGCTGACATACTCCCCTCCATTATCATTTTGAAGAACCTTGATGGATTTCTCACTCTGTTTCTCAACTAGAGCCTTGAAGTCTAGAAATTTTTTGAAAACTTAAGACTTTTGTTTGAGAAAATATATCAAAGTGTACCTAGAGAAATCATCAATGAAGGTAAGGATGTACTTGGCCCTTGTGAATGATGATTTGGGAAAGGGTCTTGATACATCATTGTGGACTAACTCCAAAGGTTGTGAAGCCCTCCAAGCTTTGCCTTTGTCAAATTTTTCTTCAGGATGCTTCCCAAGGGAGCACCCCTCGCAAAATCCTTTTGAGAATTGGACACGAGGCAAGCCAATGACCATGTCATGTTTGAAATGTTGCTCAAGGTAGTGGTAGTTAAGGTGGCCAAACCACTCATGCCACAATTTGCTAACTCCATCTGAATGAGTCAACAATGTTGTTGGAGAAGAATTTGGTGCAAAATATGAGAAGGTGTATAACCTTGCTTGGTGATCTATCCTACCCACTACCACTGTAGTGTCACTATGCAACTCCCTGATAGCCACTAAATCTAGTGAAAACTCAACTCTCATGCCCTGACCAATGTGAGTGATTTGGTACAATGATAGGAGATTGGTTGAAAGAGAAGGAACACTCAAAACATTATTGAATGTTCCTCCTTCCATTTCAATTGACCCTCTCCATACAATAGAAACTGATGTGTCATCACCCAAACTAATTTAAGTCATGCTATAAGGCTCTAAAGATGAAAAATTAACTAGTGAAGAGCCCATGTGGTGAGAAGCACCTGAATCAATGACCCATGATGATGTAGAAGCTATAGTAGCTACAAGGGCCTTGCCCTTTTATTTCTCCTTACCCTTGCCTTTTGCTTGGTAGAATCTTGGGTAGATGAATTCTGCTTGATGGACTCAGGAACACCTATGTTGTGCTTCTCTAGAAGATGAGTTAGGTGATCTATTTGTTTCTTCATGCATTCATGTTCATCATGCCTTGTCTTTTTACAATAGGCACACTTAACCTTCTCCTTCTTAGGTTTAGCATTGGAGGAGGAAGACTCAGTGATGTTTTTGGTAGGATTGTTGTTTTCTTTCTTCTTCTCCTAGTCCTTGTTCTTTTTTTTCTTCTCCTTTGTTAAAGTCTTATCCATATCATTTTCAGATATCAAAGCTTGGGGTTGAGTAGACTTCATTGTGCCCATTTGAATTAGCTTATCTTGCTCCCTAATCAATTCGACAATGAATGAATCCAAAGAAGTTGTTTTCCATGTAGTGCCAAGGGCACTTTTTATGGCATGGAAACTGGAGACAAAGATTGAATAGCTTGTACCTAACTTTGTGAGAATAGAAAGGATGAGTTGATCATCTTTCTTCTCTATCCCACATTCTTTCAGTTATAATCTAAGGGCCTTAAACTTGGTGAAAAAGTCATGTAGGGTGTCAAAGTTGCTAGGACTTAGACTTATGAGTTTGTTTTTAAGCTCATGACCTCTCATCTCATCAAGCTTCCCAAATAAGAGTTCTAAGGTGTCCCATATGTCTTTGGGATTCTTGGAGGATTCTAAATGGAAGAGAAGTTTTGGAGTCACAAACAAGCTTAGTAATCCATAGGCTTCATCACTACGATTGTACCACTTGACCTTTTCAGCATCAGTGTTGGGTTCTACTTCAGTACCCATGGTGATCCTATACAACCCTTTGCTTCTAAGAATGATTGAAATTTTAACCTTCCATTCATGATAGTTGAAGGATGTTAGGGGTTTAAGTTGAAAAGAATCCATTTTAAGCGGAATTTAGGTGAAGTTGTGTTGATTGCAAGTTGTGAAATTATGCAGAAAGGAGAATGAAAACAAAGATTTGCATGTTGTGAAAAGTAATCACACCCCCCTAAAATATTGAGCCCTTCCCCCCAAATATGAAAGTTCACATTCAAAAGACATCAAGCTCAGCTGAGAATGCATCTTAGAGCAATCAGTGTAAGACTTAAGCAAACAGGACGTCGAACTCAATCAAAAATGTGTCTTGGGAGACCCAAATTTTAGACACTTTATAAACTAGTGCATTTTTGATGAATAACAAGCCTACACTATAGAGAATTTAATTATAAACACTTTTAAAAAAAAATGGCACCCAAATCCAAGCTACCATTTACAAGATATTAAAAGTTCAATTTTCCCATAAACTAATGTTTTTGCAAAAAAACACTAAAACTTAAAAAAATGCCTATTTTGAGAGTTAAAGTGGCCTTCCAACCACTCATTGGATTCAACATAGGATGAAGAATCCAAAGGAGGTTTGTGGGAGGGGGAATTGGCCTCCTGCCAACCCAGGCCTCACCCTTCATCTTCGACAGGCAAAGTTACAAGTTTTAAATGTAAACCCCCAAATTATCAAACTATCTAAAAAACTTAATATTCAGTCAAATTGACTAGTTTTTTTTATACAAGTAAATTTTTAATTGAAAAAATAAGGCAAAGGACAATTTTATGGATGCCAAGAGTCTAAGGGCCCACATGGGACGCCAAGCAAGGAAGGGGTGCCAAAAAACATAGTCTAAATTTTTCTTGTAGAAAAAACAAAAGAACAATAGATGTGGCAAAATATTCTCACCAAAAACAAGGGTGCACATCTAGTTTCTAGACAGCAGAACAAATGCAGACAGTGGCACCCCCAAAAAAAGTACGCATTCTAAATTTGCTTGTAAAAAAAAATAACCTATAGACCTGGATGCCTTGACACCATACGACGTCATGGCATGGCTGGAAGGACTACTGGAAGGATGTTTCTAGAAGTACTTGGCATGGTAGAAGGATAATAGTAGAATTTTTTCAAACAGTCAAACAACAGTCTGTTGACTCCAGCAAGGTAAAGTTAGCACTTACGTTGAGTCCCATATGTAGTCGACCCCTTCCTTGAAGTAGGATCAGAAGAAATGAAGGCATTGAAATGGGTGATCTATCACTGGACTACACCTCTCTTTTCCTATATAATGACCAAAAGAAAAGGAATTCTACTTCCTTTGCTAAAGCCACAACAGATCTAGACAAGATGTCTTAGCAAATTCTAACTCAGAAGTAATTTTTGAAAAAGTTTTCGTATGGATTTGCATGAGTTTTAAAAAAACTCTACCAAAACAATAGAGTTAAAAAAATACTAAGAAAGCAATGTAAGAATTTTACAATAGCATAACCAGACACACAATTATTAGAGTGGCTCTGACACCATATCAGAGTTATTGCCAGAATCTGGATAATGCAAATGCAATGGAGACGTGATCACATGAGATGAAGCAAGTGCACACCACATAGATGCTAAAGCAATTTGAAATTATTTAAGAAGAAAAATTACACAATAAAAAATGGAAAAAACCAACATCAGATTAAAATGAGATGGCCAAAGTGAAGAATACATATAGGAGAACATGTAAGTAACTCCACAAAAAGTGTCCAAGGCACCCCAAGAATAGACTGCAACTCCTCCGTGAAAGGTGGTGACAAGGTGCTAAGAATAGAGAAGTAACTCCCATCAAAGGAGTTACTTATGACATTCTTATGACACCTATGAAACATTTATGACACACATCTCCACATAAGCTAGCCTATCTCGCAAATGTAGGAAAATGCCATGTATGCCCAAGAAATACAATTTCCCTAATTAATAAATAGGGGAAAAAAAAACCTACACTAATAGGTTCCCCCTTATTCTCCCATAGTTACACCTCATATGGTTCTTTCTATGCCTCTTCCTTTGGTTACTTCTCCTCTCATAGACCCTCCTTCATTTATGGATCCTTCTCCACTGATGACTCATATTTCTCCCATGGATACCATTCCCACACATTCTTTTGATCATCCTTTACCTGATTTCCCTCCTTATCATGATCCAATGAGTATTCCCACTTTTTTATTTAAGGAGATTAGAAAAGAAGTATTTGTCCAGTATTCTACAAAGATTGATGACACATTAGTAGTAGTTCATATCTAGATTCATAGAGATTTATCCAATGTCTTGGATAAAGAGTGTGGATATATTTACTAGTACTTATGAGCACACACATGGTACTTTTACATTTATATTTAGATTGGGTGTGTGCTCCTTTTTTATTTTTTTATATCTGATTATATCATTTGCCACTATGTCGAATTCTTGCTTAATTTATATCATTATCTTCTTTATTGACTATATTTCTTATTAACATTTTTTTCACATGTTTGTTCTTACTTATTATTTATTTATATTTATCTTTTCTTCTTGTTGTATCCCTTAGATATTTATTTTGTGAGTTTATTTTTAATACCATGGATATGACTTGATAGATCCTCACAAAATCACCATATTTAGCTTTTTTTGGCTTTGTATATTCATGATTGTTTTTTTGTTGTCCTTACTTTTCATAAATAATTGTCATGGTGACTTGGTTATATTTAACATATTACTTTTGGTTATTGTCTCATTCTATCATGTGATTAGGTAGCAAACATTATTTATCATTACTATTTCCTTTTATTGGTCCACCTTTGGATCACCCTTTTCCTTTCTTCCTTTTTCTACAAACTAAACATATGCACGGTTGAGATTTGAGATCTCATATTTATCCATTGGAAAACCTAAGTGTCCTAATCAGTCTTTTGTATTTGGTTACTTAGCTTCCTTTATCCTTAGCCTACAACTCATTCATATGTATCAATATCTCTCTCATGCTTGGTCATTCCAAATATGTATGGAAGAGGAATCTAAAAGAAAAAAATCCTTCAAAAGAAAGATAAACACAAAATCATTTAAAAAAAGGTAATGATATCAAAAGGAAAATATATCCAATATTCTTAAAAGTCTAATCACACTAAAAGAGATGATTCAATCATATCTCCTATCTCCAATCGAAGCTCAAACTCCACAATTAGCTTCACATAGAGCCAAAGTCCTTTGGGGTATGGTAGGCCAACAGATTGGAATAGGGGAATTGAAAAAAATATTCTAGTACTATTTTATTTCTCATGCAAGTAGCTAATCTTCATAGTAGAGTGACATCTCTATAAGGGATCCTGAGGAGCAGGCAAACATCATGGGGAGGTAGGTCTATTTTAATTTTCATTATACCAATCTACCTTCCTAAGCTAATCTTAGTAGCAAACTTATATGCCTACAAAGATTTATATCTATAGGGAATAGGTTTCTTTTGTACATAGACAACCACTAGTCACTTAGTGTCTTCTCATGTTCTTAGTATGCCTCTTATCTCTTAAGGTCTTCTCTTAAGATGCCTAATTATTTGATTTTTATAATCCCTTTGTCATACCATTTCATCATATTTCCTCTTGAGAAATATTGTCTTGCTTTATGATCATACCCCTCAAGTTTTTATTTTGTGAGTTGTAGCATAAGATCACAGATAGGACCCAATAATTCCTCACAGAATTTCCATCCCTTTTATATTTCAATCTAATATGTTTTTCTGATTGCTAATTTTGTTTTGGTATCCTTTTGGGCTTTTCCTTTATGAATTTTTAATCCTATTACCCTTATTCCCCATGTACTTGGTTTTTCATGCTTATTCCACCCCATGTGGTTTTCCCTTTGTTAAGTTGCAGTGTAATACCATAGATAGGACATAGTCCTCCTCACAAAGTTTTTATAACAATCAAGTCACCATCAAATTACATATGTCAAGTTTGAGATAAGATTCAATTTATTATGAATTTACACGTCATTTGACATACTTCTTAGCTTGAACTAGTATGTTTTATGCACACTTCATTTTTATTTTCTCCTCTTATTTTCTAAGTGCATGTAAGATTCGAACAATTTCTTGAATTTTTTCATACTTTGTAGCTTGAGTTAGTGTGATAAATTGAAGACTATATTTTCATTGACTTTTCATTTGTTTTTCTTGCCATGTGTGACCTTATACATACCTTCCATTTTATTACTTTATTTTTCATACTTCCCAACATGATATAGTATGATTTTACTTGTTTTAATTTGGTGCAAAAATCTTTCATCTTTGGTTTGAAAACAAATCCCTTTTTACCATCTTATTTTCCATTTTATTGGTTCTTTATACTTCATAATTTTTTCATGTTATTACACATTTCCCAATTTGAATTAGTGTGTAGTGAATTTTTGATTGATTATATTTTTTGAACTCTTTTTGCCTACTTTTTAACCATGCATGTGTTTCTCACAATGCTAGAAAAGAAACTACATAAAATATATTTCCCATAGTATATACAACAAAGCTAAATGCATGCAATAGAATGAAATACAGGAAAAGCATCCACATATACAACCAACATAATTATAACAATATATCTATAGTGACCACATACACAATCACAATGTGTATATATATATATATATATATATATATATATATATATATATATATATATATATATATATATATATATATATATATATATATATATATATATATATCTCAAGAGTTTGATACAACATATAAAATCATAAACAATACTCCATATCTAGAGCTAGGCTATATATATATATATATATCTCAAGAGTTTGATACAACATATAAAATCATAAACAATATTCCATATCTAGAGCTAGGCTCCATCCTATTTATCTCATGGCCTAGCCACACTTTGTTCTAACTCGATTGAATGGTATGTTGTAATGAGGTAGTCCAAGATCTCAATCCCTTTATCTATCCATATAGATGTATTATTTTCACTTGTGCCTGTTGCAACTTGATGTGGGTTATTTCATATGCCTACATCAATTGGGTCTAAATCATTGTATATGACTACATCATCTATGTTACTAACTTCAAATCCACACATCTCTCATTGGTTAGGGATATCCAAGTGTATATCTCTCCTACACCCATATATAGTAGTGGTTTTTCCCTCTCTCTCTACATTTGTATCTACCTCATGGACTGTCTCACTAGTCTGAAGTAGCTCACCTAAGCTAGGGTAGCTAGTACACTCATGTCCTCTAGTGTCAGGGGGTCATATAGCTATAGAGTCTCATCTAGGAAATCATGGAGTGATACCCTAATTAGGGACCCCCATATGTCCTCCTCATCCTCAATTATGCCTTCAAAATCATGAGATGGATATTATATCACTGTCATATATCATGATATCTATCTATCTATCTATCTATCTATCTATCTATCTATCTATCTATCTATCTATCTATATTTCAATTCAAATCTTAAACAATAAATCAATCATTTTTTTATTACCTATTTGTGTCTCCACTACTATGGTCTGGCCATCTATGTGACTTCCTAGCACAATCTCCCCATTTTCACAACCTTCTATTACCTCTTTTATATGTCATCTCCTCAGGTTGAACTTGACTGTTATGGCTCATGTCCATCTCAACCTGCACCAGAGTGGTCTCTCACTCATTTGTTTCTCTTTTAGGTCCTCTACTGACTCACCAAGGATGATGACGGTCCTAATTCTCTCCTCCTACCTATGTTAATGGTGTGTCCTCAATGGTCATAGCTCATCTCTCTATGGAGATACTAGTGGTACATCTAGTATCACTTCCTGTACCTCCTCCTCCTGCTCTGCCCCTTGTCATGCCTGACTAGTCCATGGTCACTCTTAGCATGGTCATAGTGTCAGTCTCACTATAAATGGTCTAAATCCCCTCTTCCCTCATGGATCACTTAAATGCTGAGTCCACCACTTGAGAAAGAGTATTAATGTTGATGGATGAGGTAGACCCATATATCTTAGCACATGTATAACTATATGTTTTTATTTCAACCATGTATAGTGTCTTATCACCTCTTTCCTCTTTATAATTAGTCCAAATGTATGCTATCTCTCATAGGTTCTTGCTAGCTACTGATATGGTTTCCTTACTATGTCAGTGGATCTCACCATCTATAGTTATATTATGTGTCACACAACCCACACTACGTAGTCCTCTCTCTATCTCCTCACTCGAGGTGACCTATTATCGACCACATGGGGAAACATAGCTAGCTGATACATAGGAAATCTCTCATATATCCATGCTATTTGTAGTATAATTGGTCTCATAATCTTCTACCATTTTACCAACATCTAATATAAATCATACATGAGCTATACCTAGATGGTAGAGCCTATATCATGTGACACTCACTCCTCTAACATCATCTTGCTCATCACATATTTGCTATGCTTCCTAGACCTATAGCTATTAGTCTTCACCTATCTCTATCTATCAATATCTAAAATAAGGATGGTAGATACGAGACATCCAATAATCTCCAGAATCATCATCATTTCTACAATCAAGAAATAACATAGTATGTATTAGTTAATCCATGTCATGTATAGTCATAATACATTGTATAAACATTCTATTTTAATCACAAACTAGTATAATTTATTTATTTTTATCTATTTTATCCTATTTTGGTCCCCTTTCCCCTTTTTAGTCATTTGGAACCATTCTAGATCTCTTTCAACTTTTTGCATGCTTTTTTGTGCTTACTCTAGTTCCCTAGTCAACCTAGTTTGACCAAAATATTTCCTATTTTAATTCTATTTTTCTCCACATTTCTTATTTTCCTTCTTATTCCCATTTCCTTGGTGTGAGGTTTCCATTTTGGCCATTATGGACTAATTGGATACCGCGTACTAGGTTTTTGGTTCTAAAATGTGATAGGTTGAACTATACCCTCTAGGTTGACCACATGGATTTCAACCTGATTTACTCTATTGGGTTGTCTTGGTTGACCTAGTAGGTATAGTGTGCTGAGTTAGCACATTTTTCCAAAAACATGCTTTTTTCTATATGTTTCCATAATTATTTCCAACCCATTTCCTATCTTCCTATTTACCCCCTTGGAATATAATTTTGTTCATTTTTGTCATATATAAATGCTTAAAATTAAATTTTATCAAAATTGACTTGATTCATTTAAAATTTCAAAATTTAGTTTGATATTCTTAGATGCATACTTGTAGTGCACCTGTTGTCGCTCCTGGACCTCCTTCTCATTTAGTATGTTGTTCCCTCACCATCCTAGCTTATTTTCTCTCTAGAGCTCTTTTCCTCATCTCTTACAATGCAAAATAACAAAATGAATTTTATTTTTCATATTTAAAACTAATTTTTAGCAATTCAAATTCTTCATTTATTCCCCTTTAGATTCCATCTTTTTCTCATATCTTTGTTTCTGCTCATCCATTATTTGAACAATAAAATGTGTTAGATTCATTATGATGTAGAGATTAATTTCCACTATTATATGCATATATTCTAAAAATTCCTTTTTTGACTAATTTCTTGTAGTCTTATTCTTTACCTAGTGTGTTTTGAGTTGGACACCTTCACTTTCTTATAGTCTTATTCTCTATCTTTGGCACTAAGGTAAGCTAAAGGTATGTGTTTTTTAATTGTTTCTTTTCATTTATCTTATTTTCTTCTTATTTCACTTTGTTTAACATCATATTTGTGTGTCATCATGTTCTACCTTAAAGCACCATCCCATGTTGCACTTATGTGACATGTGATGAGCTTTGGCTAGGGTATATGTATACACATAATATTTTCACACTTTTATTGATTACTAACACTTTTTATCTTGAAGGGACCTACCAAGTCTCAATCTCTATGAGTGCATGCCTTAAGGGGTACACCAAGAAAGGGATGGGGAAAACTTTGGTGCTTTGTAATATTGTTATTCTATTTCCACTTGCTATCTTCACTCTTGCCTCCTAAAACCTTGAACCCTAAGATTATTTCTCTATTTTCTTTCTATTCCCACCATTTTGCATGCTTTATCTCTCATTTCTTACATTGTTTACCTTTTGACCTATTTAGTAAGAAAGGTCAACCTAGTTGACCTAGCTTATTCTAGTGATATTTGGCCTTGTTGCTTTGTATCTTGACTTGCCTAACACAAACTTCAAGCATTAGCATGATAATATAGTAGGTTGACCCAATTGATCTACTATAACTGACATTTTTGAAAGTCTTTAAGGTGAGATACTACTATATATACAAAGTAATTCTTTACCATTTCATAAGAGAGTTGAATTAAGTGAATAAGTGTGAATAAACATCTACTTATTGACCATTGTACTTGATGAATAAAGATTTAGGATTCAAGACTTTCTTTTAGAGATGTGATCTTGTCTTATGGAGAATTATTTTGGATGCTTAGGTATGTTATGTATCCTAGAGCTAATTTATCCTAGTTGTCCTTACAAGGCACATAAATCTTTTACAAAGTACCATTGGCCAAGGGAGAGGTGGAGACTTGGTAGGTTCATCTTCAAAGGTAAGTATTCCTAACATTATTTCTCCTTTGTAAGAGTAGATAGATAATGTATTATGTATTCTTTTCTCCCATGTATTAGGATTCCATATACATTAATGTGAGTATATTTCTCCTATACATGTTTAGTTTTATTTAATTTTATTGTTTTAACCCCTACATTGTGCCAAAATCTTTGGTGATAATTATATTAATTTAATTTATTATATTAGTTTACTTTCTCTTTTATTATCATAAGTGAATATAAAACCCATAGGAATATTTTAGGGTTGTTGTGTGATAGTGTTAGACTGTAGGCTTTAGGACCTTACCTAACATGATGTAATGTGATAGACTATACAAGTGATCCCCTAATCAGATCTAGAAGATCCTCATATTACTCGTGCTCTAGCTTAACAAGTCTATGTCCAATCAAAAGTGTAGGTGTGATCTATCTTATATGATCCAAGATTGATTCATGCATGCCATGCAATTTTTATTACATACATAAGGTTCATAAATTTACATTAAGCGATTACTCAATTACTTATTCTCCATGATCATTCAGTGTAAATCCTATTTTTTACAAAATAAAACTATATATGCAATTTACATCCACATAAAATAATTTCCTTATAAACATGTGCCATTTAGATGTTGAATCCTTTTCATGTATTATATTTTTACCATGTATTATTCTCTCTTTCTCATTTAAGTTAACACCTATTTGATGTACTTTTTGGTACATATAAGATACAATATTCTTTTGCATGCCAATATGTATATAAGAAGGGTGTGTATTTTGATAGGTTTACTATATTAGATTACTAAAATATTGATATGTGAATTTTTTTGGTGTGATAAGGAAAAAATCCATCTATCATACTTTGGGCACAACATGGGAAATGGTATGAAATTATTTTTTCCAAATTCCTATCTCTTACATGGAGCTAAGTATGCATCATGAAAATAAAAAACTAATACTTATTTGGAATATGATGACATATATAATGTATTTGATGTATCCTTTTCCTAGCATGTAAAAGACATTTACCAGTAGTATTTTTGATAATTTAAATAGGAAAGGAAAGATCATTATCATGTTTAGAGTAATATATAGAATACAACCTCACATCTAGGATATGTACATAGTTAAATCCTCATGGGACACACTTAAAATAGTGTATTACACAAAAAATACAATATCATCCTCCATCTCTAAATTTAGGTACAATGTCTCATACTCAACACAAAAGAGAAATTTGAATAATTTTTAGGAATATTTAAACCATAAACACATCACTCAAAAAATGGTTTAACCCATGAAAAATAACTATCTTAAATCCATTTAATTAAAATGATTTCCATAATCCTACAAACTTTTTGTAACCACATTGAACTTCCTAGATAAAAGACCAACATTTAAACAATTGTTAAACATGTTGTAACAATATGAGCACATGCATCATGAGGAAGATAATGAACATCATGAACATTATTCTATTTTTCATGGAAAAAATAAGAACAAATTCTCCAATAATAATAAAAATAAATAAAACTCAAATACCTCAGAAGGGTATTCAAACAAGTAAACTTTTCCTATTTATGGAAAAGGGAATGATATCAAATATTTGTGGTATAATGGTTTAATACAAGCATATTTAAGTAAAAAATATAATCAATATTAGTTATATAATAAGTATAAAAATTCCAATGGATAGAAAAATTCAAGTTAGAAATAAATCTCACCCAAATTTAGATCTAGTATATTGACTTGGGAAACCCCTATAAAATGACTGGAATAAAGTACTGGTTCATCAATTTATAACTTTAAGCTACTAAAAAAAATGTTTCATTGGGTGATGACACTTCTTAACAAGTATAAAGAATCATTAATATTAAATGGCCTCTTAAAAATCATAACTACACTATCATAGGAGTCATCTATATTCCTGAACTCACTAATAATTTTCTCTCATTCAATTAGTTATTTGATCATAATCTCATATTTGAATTTAATTGTAAAATTTATAATAGATAATGTATAATTTAATATAAATATATAAATAATTCACATGCATTAGGTATTTCTAAGATATTTCAACTTGAATTTATTTCATTAACCAAACAAGCACTCATTGGAAAGGATCAAAACTCAACTAACTTATGGAACCATGAATATAAACATGTGAGTTTGATGGAATCCATTTTTTGATATTCAATAAATCATTGTTATTCTACAAAATATTAAATTTCAAATTCACTATTCTCATTACTTTCAACAAAACATAAACACTTCTTCAACACATCACAAATCTTTTTTTTAATAATAAAGAGGATCTTCTACAAATCATATGCACAAAAATATTATCTCCACTTATAGTTTATAAATTGAAAGTAACCCAACACTTTTATATAGAATAAAGAATGAATAAAGAGAGATGAAACACTAAGGAGGTATAGAAATATGTCACACTCTATATGGATGGAACATGAAGGAATAGATAAAGTTGTCTCCCACATGTGATAAAGGTCCAAATCAAGGATTCTTATTTGAAAAATATCGAACATCATGCACCCTAAAGATATGCTATCCCACTTCACATGGGTGAAAAGTATAAATAGGGGTTTGTTTGTCATCTACATTCACATCAGTCAAAATTGTAAGGAATCACCATTTGACATACTACAACACTTTATAATCATGGATCCCCATTATAGTTTAGTTATACAATCTTACATGTTAAAAAAAATTAAAATCCCCATGTTTGTTAGCGTATAAATTAACCCCATACCACATCATCAAAATGAATAGTATCTATCACCTCAAGAGCATTAGTAGTTACCTACCACCTCATTAGGATGAATAATGATGTCATATTTGTATGATTTTGTTTTAGTTACTCATCTAATATAAGTTGATTTGATTACACTCAAAAATTTTATAAGTGGCACAAAAATAAAAGGAACACACAAACACACACCACACTATTATTGTTGATTCAAGATTACATAACTCTTATAAGTTTATACATTAGTTTTTTAGATATATTTTTTCTCTCTGCCAAAATAATATGGTTAAATGATTCCCATTCTATAAAAGTAAAATATAATATCTCTTACAAAGTTTCCTAAAGGGAAAGGAGCACCAGGATCCCTTCCCAAGGAATCTAAATAAAGTTAGAGGCCCACTAGATTTAATTCATAAAAGACTTTGTAAAAAATGTTTATTATCTCTAATGAATATCAATAGTTTTTAACTCTTTGATTACTACTATTTCTAGTAAATGTGGATATATCTACTAAATACAAATGATCGATCTTTTAAACATTTTAAAGATTTAAAATCTCTTTTTGGATATCAGACTAGTCAAAAAATCAAAGTAAACTACTCAAATCAAGGTATAGAAATTTTCATTTGTGTATTCTAAGCCTATTTTAAAAAACATGAAATTTGATGATAACTGATGACACCCTATAGTCCACTACATAATGGTGTTGCAGAGTGGAAAAAATTGACTATTATGGAAATGGTGTGTTTATGATTAAAGATGTAGGTTTGACCATAACATACTTAGTAGTGTACCTAGTAAACATGGCATTGACATTTCCACTTAAAAACATGACTCCATAAGATGCATGTGTAAGAAATAAACCATCAATTTCTCATCTTTTAAAAAAATATCAAAATACACATGTTAGCTCATAAGGAAAAAAACTAAGTTGGAAAATTTGTAAACATATTTAATCTCTCTTATGTATAGTGAAGACTCAATGGGATACAAACTTGTGGATACAACGGTAAAAAAGAATATAAACAAGCAATGATACTAAGATTTATAGTATAGGTTATTCAAGTACACCCTTCTCAGATTCACGTACATAAAATATAAAATAAATACATATAATACATTAAAAATATGCATAACATGGTGATATTAATGATGGTAAAGATGGTGATAATCAAACTCCATAACCCGCATCTTAATTAATTTCAAAGTGGCTTACAATTTTAATTAGAGATGTAAAATTAGATGGAATTCTAAAATTATATATTCATGGATTGATAACTCATACAAAATACTGATAAGATTTAAATATCACCTTAATTATTAAATTTTTTGTATCAAATATATCTTGATTCAATAACTTATAAATAAGCCATGGAGATTGAACACTAGTTCTTGATTAATAACAACACATGGTAGCTTATAGATATTCATCCATGAAAGAAGGTAAATTAAATTCAAATGGGTTTTAAAAACCAAGTACAAGGAATATGGTAGCATATAAAATCACAAGGCAAGGCTCAAATCTAAGAGGTTTGCTCAAAAGGAAGGCATTGATAACAATGAGACTTATTCCCATGGCCAATATCAAGACTATTAGTACGTCATTTAATATAATTGCATATCATTTTTTTAAAGTATGCCAAATGGATGTAAAAAATACCTTTTTCAATGGAAATCTTAAATAAGAAGTCCACATGATTCAACTGAAAGGTTTGATCACACTAAATTCAAAAATAAAAGGTGTGTATACTCATAAAATCATTATATGGTCAATAATAGGAACCCTAACAATGTAACATAAAAGTTAAAGACAATATCATTCAAAATAGATTTAAGAGGAATCATTATGATCCCAATTTATACCTGAAATAATAAGAGGAGGAAATTGTGATTGTTTTAGTCTCTTTCAAATATCTAGTAATCATTGTAAGTTTAGTGAGTATGAGAATTCAACAAAGACAAAACTAAATTTATTATTTGACATTGTAGATCTCAAGGTGGTCAATTATTGTCTTGTTCTGGAAGTAATAAAAGATAAAATTAAATATATTTTAGTTAAATGAAGTATAAAACCTCAATTATCCATAAATTAATGATGAAGTATTTCAAACCTATTACTACACCTTTAGAGATAAGGATTCATCTATTTCTATCAAATCCATAATTTTAATTAAATACAACTCTCTATCGATAGTTCATTAAGAGTCTCATTTACTTAATTTATACTAGGACTAATATTAGCTATGAAATGACCTAGCTCTTAATATTCATGCAAAATAAACAATAAAGTCACTAGAAATTATAAAATTCATTGTGAAATATAACAATGGTACAATTGACTTTAGCCTAGATTAAAATAATAATGTTCATTTTTATTTGAAAAGATACATAGATTCAGACCATTATGGAAATCTATATGATAATAAATTTACATCTAGGTAAGTATTTTGTTTGGCTTATGGTAAAATATACTGGAGAATTAAAAACAAAATGTTGTCTCATATTTTTATATTAAATAAAAATATTATGCAAAAAGAGGAGCTGCTTATGAATCAATATGGTTACATCGCATACTTAAAGGTTTGGGTTTTAAATACAATAAACTTATCATAATATATTATGATAATGAAGGTGTAATTATACATGTTTATAATCTATTATTTAATGACAAAAAATAATCAATTAAAAAACCATTAGATACATAAACATGTTCAACAACATAATATCCATCTCTAAATTAGGTTGATAAGATAACAATGTGTACATATGCTCATAAAACATCTTACACATGAAAAAGCGGAGGTGGTATAAGTGTCTCTCACTTGTTCATTTGATACCATTCTAAATTAAGGTTGAAATGATAGAATTATATTTACATATATATTTAGTTAGTTTAATTCTTAATTTATCTCGATAAAAATCTTTTTTAAATTTTTCTAGTTAGTTTTAGTTCAAATTGAACTCACCTTAGTTTAGTTATTAAGTGATCGGGTTGTTTTTGGGTCCTTAATTATAGTTATTTTTCATCTCTTTATTTTTAGTGATTTTAATCACTCCTTTTAGAACTTATATAGATTTATAACTTACTTATAAATAGATGTATAATATTTAGCAATGTTTTTATTTCATTTTTAATAATAAGAATATTAAATTTGGTGTTTATTCAGTGTTTTAATCAATCTACACAACTAGGTTTGGGGGTAACACAAGAATTCCAATGGATATCTATGCACATGCCTAGCGAAATGACTCATGTGAAATATTTTATAACTACACACATTAAAACACCTACCTTGCCATATAAAAAGTACCTCATGAAAACTATTTATAAATTTCATGATATGTTTTAGTAGTTAGATAAAGTATATATTAATTTAGCCAATCAATAGAATCACATGGATTATTTAATAATTTATTAGCACTTTAGATTATGACATATATTTTACCTATAAAAATTTTTGTGCCTAAACTTAAATTATTAAAAGGACAAGGAGATACATAAAAACATCTTTGATAATTCATGCACCATGTTTGGATTATGCTTTCAATATTATGTATCTAACAAAATTATTTCCAGGAATCCTAAAAGACTACACCTCATGTTGGTTTTATGATATGCCTATTTAACTATTCAAATAATTCCATCCATTAGTAGATAAATTTATTAAGAATTTTTTTATAAACATTGACAAATTTTTTTCTTATGGATGAATTTATAAATTTAAGCAAGGAGATATTTTCCCTATTATTTGTTATGTAGTTTGTTAGAAGACCATGCTGACCAAAATGGCTAACACTTGATAATGAATGAATACACGTTTTCAAAAATATATTAATTTCATATTCACATGAGTCAATAATTTTATATAAATTCATATCATTTTATTGACTTTGACATAAAATATTAAAAATATAATTAAAACTGATTACTTTTAACATGCTCAAATATGTGGACCTACATATTATTCAACTTCCACGTCAAAGTTTTAGAAAAAATTATTAAAAATAGATGCCGAAAAAAACTAAATATGATAAAAAAATCATATTTAATGTTGTACATAAACCTTTGAATAATATGGTTCTATTAAACTAATCAAGACAGAAATTATGTAGATTACCATAATCACCTTATAAGTTGTAATAAAAGTTTCTCATGTGCAATTTCATTACTCTTCCTCTACCACTAGAGCTTTGTTTGAGTAGAGATAAAATTAAATTATTTTATAACAATGCATATTATGATAATCATAAATTCAATGGTCACTCTACTAATATATGTTTAAATCCCAATCACTTAATTCAATATCTTAATGATAGCAATTTCATGGAGCTAGGCACTCTTATAATTGAAATTAAGCCTCAACAAAATGAAACTACTAAATTGAATATTTTTAGTGATCCATTTATAAATAAGTAAATAATTAATCAAAATTCAATAATGCATCATACATATAATTCAAACCAACCTCATGGGTCATATGATCATCCGTTAGATGGAATTATTGGTATAGTTTTTCAAACTACTCAACCATGTCCTATGATCACACTTGATGATAGTGATATAGTGGGTGATAATTATGATTTTCATGCCTTATTTTTGTGATAATATATTGGTAAATAAACCATGTCTTATGACTACACATAGTTATAAAATACATAACAACATGTATTCATGAAATATCTTTCATTTGTGTGTTATATTGTTCAGACATGTGGATTACATACATTTAAAAATGTACATTTGATGACACAAGGATGTACAATAATTAATTTGCATATATATTATAACACTGACATGATATTCAGTTAAATTATAGTTGAGGAATCTCACTCATACATGGCCATCCCATCATATTCAATGTATCATTTAATTCAACACATGTTGTGAATTGTTTGGATCACTTCCCCTTCTTATAGTTTAAAACAATATTTTTCACCTACTAGTTTATATGGTTATATTTTCAAAATTAAAAAAAATTAAAATATATTAAAATATTTATAAAATACATAAACATTCAAAATATTCAAAAGATCAACAAAATTGGACCTATACATTATTATACATCTATTTTTTGTAATTTAAATATATTATTTATGTCATGATTAGTGTATATCATACTATTTTATATCAAAAAATATTTTCACTAGTACCTATGAGTGCTATGAAAGACATAGAATTTCACATGGATAAATAATTTGGACTTGCCTCTACCCAATAGAATTGGTAAACTAGGAACAACATATTCATAGGTTATAGTATTTGAATGTGTTACCACTATATAACTTATATACCATTGATTTATATACCTTTCTAAAAATTATTTATAACATCATTATGTACATAGTTACATTATTTTCTATAAGATGACTACATTACATATATATGGTGTAAACTATTCTTTCTAGTTTTATGCTCCATTAATGGTATTAATTGTACATAGTATATTATAATTTGTTTTTCTATTATATATGGCCCCTTCCCATTGTGTAAAAATTACATGAACATATATATGAGATCTTAATATAATTGTGTAACATTTGGTCATGTCGATTGCTTAAGGCCCTTGGCCCTATATTCCATACAAAATTTGAACATGACCTTTTTTTGAGAATCCATTAATGTCCTTTGTGTGTGGACCTTGGATTTTTTATTTCAATATTTAATTTTAAGACATTTGAACATGTCATTTGTGTTAATTCTTATTCTTTATGGTGTGATATTGTGCTTTTTGTGCTTCTATGATTATTAAGATGGTTGATTTTCATGAGTGTCATGATCCATATCATGGACTCAATATTAAATATGACTATATTAAAACTATAATTATGAGCTTTATAAATACATTTATCTATATTTTGACACTTTATGCCTTGGATCATATGTTACATACACTTTTTTAATTATTTACATCTTAGTATGATAAAATTCATTTCCACATATAATTAAATATTTAATAATTACATGTTGATACACTTGGTAAATTTAAATTTTCCATTCATATGAATGACTTTCATGATAATCCCCTAACATCAAAATGAAGTAATTTTAGTCCTATTTGTATATAGAATATAATTTTAAATAATTCCAAAAGGTAAAAAAATCATATATGGTACATCATATGAGGGAATATTCTATGTATATGTAATCACATTATAAGAACAAAGTACAAATTCTTACATTTTGGCTGAATGATTCAAATTCATCTCTAAGATTTGAACATAATTTGTAATTTTGAATTTACATATATTATGATTATCATATAGTTAATGATATATATTTTGTTCCATACTTTCAATATTATTTGTTATTATACATAATTCATAGGGTAATAAATGTTCTTAATTTTATTATGATCACATATTCAATAACAAATGAATAATGTGACAATTGAATTTATTATCCATATACAATGGTTGGTTTAGTTAAAGTTCATAATGCACAAGTTAGAGATTTAGTGCCCTCCAACATTATCGCATGAGAATCCATTTTAGATTCTAACACATTTTTATTTTAAGGTTAAAAATACCAACAATGTAAATTTATTTTTTTTCATTCATCAATGGGTTATTTTCTCTAGTCACGATCGATCCAAATTTTATCTTTATCACATTTAATTTGCCATTGGTTCAAAAAAGCAAACAATATAACTAAGTGCTTCAAAGAAAACACCAAAGATACAAGGCTTCAATGAAGCATCATCTTCAAGAAAAATTATAAAATAAATATTTTTTTCCATGCATATAGGTGTATTCCTCACTTTTTTCCTTTTTAAATTTTAAATTTTCAAAGTTCAATCATTTTGAAAATTTAAATAGAAAAAATTACAACTTTATGAGTTGTTAAAGGGTTATAAAGTTAAAGTGACCCATAAAAATGAAGTATCTATTTAATGGAAAGTATTTTATACACACTCTAGAACATATATCATTTTACTATAATATTATCATTTTTATACTAATGATGGTGGTAGGATGAGGGGTACTTAGTCACTTAAATCTAGTAATGAATACTTGAAAATATTAGTTTTGGCCAAATTTTACTTGAATTGACTTGAGCACATAATAGGGACATATTTCACCACTTCACTCTATCCTAGGTACTTACATGGACACATCCCTTTCTATGTTTTTGCATTACACATACAAAAGTGATCTTAATTTCTATAAATCTCATTATGAATCTATATGAACATCCTTGATTCTTAATTTTAAATGTTAAACTTTAGTGTCAAATTAACCAGTATGGGCTAATAGTGGTGATCTATCTTAACCATATTGTTTGATCCCATCCATAAATGTGAAATAGCCTTTTTTAAAGCTTAAACCATAAGTTACATGTTCTCCAATATTCTTAGGATATGTACCATGCTTTCTTTCCCTTTTTTGATTATTATAAAGGCATATCTAAGTCATGTATTCTAATGCATGGAAAACATCACTATTGAAGTACACTTATAATATTACACACTAATTAAAGCTTTCCTATTATTTCCAATATAATTATAATCATTTAAAATAACCCTTACATAAGTGAAGATCTTATTTAATTTAATGTAATTGAAGCATCATTAAGTATTCATTCCATCTCTGTATGGATACATATAGTCAATGGATCATAATCATGTAAGACACTCTAAGTGGTATAAATATGTTCTCTTACAATTATTAGATACATATCAAATAATTTATAATCATGGGGATTATTGGGGTCAACACCATGCATTCCACTCCCCCATTTATCTTTTTGGTTTTCAGCTATTATAAGCCCTATATCAAGTTTTAATTTTGAATAAGTTATTTTTAGGTAATTCATAGGCATACGAAGGTCATATTCACATATATTTTAATGTTTTAAGCATGTACATATGATATTACGTAATTTTCCTAATTTTTATTAAAGGATAGAATCTTCTAGGAGAGTAAATTAGTGGTAGTCAATCCTTCGACATTCTAGTCACTTATGATCCTAATCAGTGTCTATGATAGTTTCAGTTGTATGCCCATAGTTCATTCCAATATGATCTTTCCTCCATGTCTCACTCAATCACAGTCAACCTATGGGACCAAAATTTAATTCATTTTGTTTTTTTCTTAGCTAGTTTATTTAATTATTTCATATTTCCTTAGTTTTAGTAATTTTCTTTCATTTTTATAGCTGTTAGTTATTTTCCAACATTTTACATATTTATGTTCATTTTATCTTAATTAGATTTCATAGATTAATTAGTTTGAAATTTTGATATAAAAATGGATATAATGAAGATATTATAATTTTTTTTTTTATAGATTTGAGAGGATTTTCAAGTTATATCCCCATCTAGAGAGTAAAATTATCCACTGATGTGAATATAAGGTGGATGCTATAGAGGTGGATGAGAACTTCTTTAAAGAATCTTAATTTTAGTAAGAAAAGGATGCAGATACACTTTAGTGGGTCCATACAAGTCTGATCACATTTTTCAAAAGGAACTATGAAAATAAAATAAAAAATCATTCTCTACAACATGTTCAAGATGAGCAAGACATTTCAAGATCAAGTAATAGAGTAACAAAAAATATATGAGGTAAATATAAAGTATGTGTTGACATTATTAATTATTCATAGTCATCTTTGATTGGGAACCATTTTCTATATGTCGGTGATGATGGTGCGTTTGATATTAATATTGAAAGGTTTGTTAAACATAACTTAAACAATATATTATTAAAGATTCATGATTATATTTAAATATGAGTTTTGAGTAGGAAAGATAAATTCATTGAATATTTCAAATTTGTTATTATGGGATAGGGGTTGAATCATTTGGTTTTGAACATCTCAAAAAATGTATTCAGTGTAATTTTACTATGGATAAACTTAGGAAGTAGCCATCTATGATCTAGTATACATAATGAATGACATATTAGTATTAGTCTCATACTTTTTATTGATTATATGCATAGTAAAAATGTTGATAGTAACATTGAAAAGAGTGTTTCAATCTATTTTTTTTCTTCTTATGTATTGTTTTGCTTCTAGGATTTGTTGATGCTTATATATTTTTTTGTTCATAAAACCTTGTGACATTTAATTTCAAGGTTTAAGGAATCTATAATTGTAATTTTCCTTACTATTTTCTATTTATCATTCGAATTTATTGAAAACTAAGATTTTCCTTGAAATATAATCTAACCATAAATTTATTTTTATATAATCATACCATTTATTACATAATAGGTAGTTGTGATTTATTATTTACTATTTTTATTCTTAATATAAATATAAATCTATTTAAGGAGTGATACTAATTTTTTTACCAATTAATTTCTTTGCTTCCTCAAATATTAATATTTAATTAAAATTTGGTATCCATTGTAATATACAAAAGTTGGTATCCAATTGTAATACTTTTATATCAAAACAAATAAATAAAAATCACAATAAAATTACATTAATTGGAATGACCTTGTCCTTTTGTACTGAATCAACACACAATATTCAGTTTTGGAGAGAGAATATTTATTGTTTCTCTTGATTCTAGGATGTGTCATGAATCAGTATGGTAAGAGGTGAATAAATTGAGTCAATTATATTAACACCTAAAAATTCATTAAAATATTAAATTGTAAAAAATAATTTCAAAAAATGATATGTATGCCTAAAAAAAGTGAGACTATTTGGCCATATATACATAGAAAAATTGATTTAAGCTTATCTTACAAGATAATGGTTTCAAAACTATTTAAATATATGAACATTTTTATTTTACCAACCATTGATTGTATAAAATGTTTAAGGAAATAAAATACTAAAAAAAAAATAGCTATTTTTAGCATCCCATAGAATAGAAAAAATGGCGAAGAAAGCATGTAATCTTAAACTACTAATGAAATTCAATTGACCAAAAATAAGCGTATTACAATTTGGCAATATGAAATCTATAGTTTGAAAATGAATTTTTAATTAAACAATAATATTTTTTATAATAATTACATAATGGTTTCATTCCCAATATTTGACTTATAAATATTTCATATACAATAGCTGGTCATTGACAATCCAAGTATAAAATATCTGAAACCCCTTTTCAATCTCCACTTTCATCTCAAATAATCAAAATAGTTTTGAGGTTTATGACTCACATTTTCAAATTGAGAATTTCTACCACAATGACAAAAAAAATATACACAAATTTTTTATTATAAATATCATTAAAATTTTGACTAGTATTAACTATATACTTAAATTTTGGTTTCTACATGTCAATATATCAAAATACCTAATTTTTAAAACCTAAAATGGCATAAAAAACCCCCTGAAATCCCTTTCTAATTTCCAATATCATATTAAACATTAAAAATATATGAAATTTCCACTTTCTCAAATGATGTCTTCATTGTCTAGTCGATCAACAGTCTGTGTATTCAATAAAAGGATGAATATAATTTATTTTATTTTTAATATCAACTATAATATTAAAGATTAAAAATTATTATATTACCAATGGCCAAGAAATCAAACCTTACACATAAATGTTTTCAAGGTTGATTTATTTCATCATTACATACCAACTCTTATGAAATAGGGTTAGAGGCAACTATCCATATATATATATCATTAAAACCCTAATTGATTTTTTTAATTAGCATCAATAATAAAAACTAATTAAATTAAATAAAATGCATTTGTGGCCCCCAACTCATGACCTAATACAAAATAACTGGGATTGATTGACCTCTAGGTGGAAGATATGGAATGTTTGGTGGTTAATAAATCTAAGGAAATGAAAATAGTAAATGAATTTGAATGGTTTATTTAATTTTTAAACTGAACTAACTCATTTAAAGGGTTGCTAATCTATGATTTTCTAGGTTAGTTGGAAAGATCATGAGTTTCATCACTTTAATTTGTCCTATATCAAAGATGTGCATTAGCGATTTAGATATAGAAAAAAAATATTAGAAGTAAACTTTATTCTCACTTGTAATTTTAAATTGTCCTTAGAAATTGCCCTAGTTTGTAATGGAAATTGAGCTCTAGCTATTTAACATTATAGACTGGTTTAGATGTATGTTTAAGAAACTAAAACTATGTGATATTGTTTGAGGCAAAGACTTGCAATCACATTTGTTTCATTTCTTCCTTATCCTCTCCTATTTACTCTCTTTTCTACAAATATCCTCACTATTGTGTAAATTTCATTATAAATATCCATTTAGTTTAGTATAACATAAACATTTAACTAGGAATCTATCAACAAAGCTAAACCATGGTGGCTCCTAGCCATTGAATAATATAAATTTGTGGAACAATCTAATTTGATCTAATGGTATTTCACCATAGGCATCATAATTACCAAATACCTAAAACTCATGCCCTGAATTCTTCAAATTATAAAATGAGTAGTGTTTTTTGAACACTAAGAACACCTATGGTACATTCAGAAGCACCAACTTCCAAATATGTTAAATCATGCCAGTCATTCTTGACTCTTACTATATGGGTTTATGTTAGTAAATATTATGTAAACATCAATATACCTAGAAGAATATGGTAGAATTGATCATTATTTTGAACTATTCAGATCTAGAGAGTGAAATAAAAGATCCAAGAGGACAAAAATTACTATAAGGGAAGGACGTATAAATATTTATTAAATGGATAAAATGTTCAAGTAGTAGAATAACATGATGAACTAACCAAGAAGCTATGTACAATCATATTTTTAATTTTTTTATTATTTATTATTTATTTGTTAAGTGTAAACTTGATCTTATGTAGACACCTAAATATGGTGAAAACAAAATTGATCATGTCATGTTTGGCCTTATTTTAATTCAATTTATTTATGGACTTAATCATAACCTATTTTTAACCTCACACTATCCTAAGCTATTGCACGGACCTTTCTATTTTTTTAATTTCTATTTATCACCTACAAAAAATGTTCTAAAATCTAAAAACATAGATAAGAATTTGAAAGGATACTTGCAGACCCAAAAAACCACACATTTTATTAAGAAACATAAATTTATTATAGGTTTCAAGAGTGACACAAATTCGATACCCTTGTGAAATGTATCGGTCATTGGTCTTATAATGGTCAAATTTTAAAATTAAAACCTCTATTAGTTGACCATTTTTTAATATGATTCTTAGCATGTAGTTCTCCATTTTAGATTGATATAAAAACACACTTAAATGACTAATTATATCACTTAGAAATTTTAATATAGAAGTATACTTAAATTATTGCAAATCAATAAAGGATTTACTATTCTTACCAATTATTATTCTAATCATTTCAATTAATCCTAAGCTATGTTGAAATACTATTTTATTCATGCCAATGTAATTAATGATTAATTATTCAATCCATCCTTATATGCATTCATATATTCAAACAAGTATAATCATATAAAACACCATATGTGGGATAACTACATGGGGTTGAAGTCGCTCTTTGGATTATTGGATACATAGGAAAAATTCAATAATCATGGGGGTGATTGGGATAATCTAAACCCAATCAAAATCCAAAATTTTCTATTTATAGGTTTTAAATCACTACAAGCCTATTAGGGTTTCAACCTTTTAAAATTAATCTAGGTCTTCTACACACTTTTGAAGGTCAAATTTGTGTATAAATATATAATTCGTACTATCAAAAGTTATTATGACCTAATTTTAATTTTGTATATCATATTTAAGACTGATAAATTCATATCAGAGGTGGTAGTTCATCCTGACCCTTATGTGATGTTCCTAACCTTAAGCACTCTTAATCATATATTTTAGACACTAGTAACAACATTTATTTTATTTCTTATTAAAACCATCTATCAAGCAACATAGTCAAATCTTAGAAAATATAACTACATTTTATTTCATTTTATAACTACCCCTTTTTCATTCATTTTCACTTTATTAAATTCAATATTTTACTAACATTTAATGTGCATTTAAGCATTCTTATTTATTCTATTACATTTATCTTAATTAGGGTTAATTTGCATATTAATTAAATTTTTGATAAAATAATATTTTATATCTTACATGGTCTTCATCATTATATTGGAGTAATATTTATAACACATTACCATTCCATCATATTCAATGTTTGCTTTTGTTTGACACATGTTTTGGATTATTCATATCCATTCCCTTTCTTATGATTTTGAACCCATGGTTTCAAATATTAGTTGCTATGGTTATTGTTTAAAAATACTAAATATTAAAATATACAAAAACATTTTAAATATTATATAACATAAAAATCTGAATTTAGGCATGATTAAAAATCTATTTTACATCATTGGCACATGTTATTTATCTCATTATTTTTATATAGCGTAATCTTTGGTATCACACATGTATTTCATTGGCATTTATGAGTGTTATTAAATATATATAATTTTACATGGATAAATATATTGTCCTTGCCTCCAACCAATGGTAATTCTAAACTAAGGACAATTTAGTCACATTTTATAATATTTACATGTGCTACCATTCAGTAAATCCTATTGTATTGAGCTATATACTTTGTACAAATGGATTGCTAACATCTCTATCTTACATTATGGACATAGGTGTGAATTTTATATAATATGATCACATAACATATATAAATGGAATAAACTATATTCTTAGTTGTATGAACCAATAATTCTACTACTTATACATAATGAACTAGAATTGTTTTTGTATTATGTATTGTCCTTGGCCCTTATGTGAAAATTTCATGGAAATATATATTAAATGGATCAGATAATAGTATTGTGTTCATATAGGTGGCCAAAAATTATTTAAAAAATAATTAAAAATAAATTCTAAAATATATTTAATAATTTTTATTTTTTTTTGGAAAAGTGTATATGTACTAAATATTAATATATAAGCTAACACACATATGTTTGATTAATATGAATGATCTAAAATCATGATATTTTTGGGAGAGATTGGAATTGTTTGTGACATATTTATGCCTAAAAGTGACACACCATATTATTCTTTAACCCATATCTTACTTTAACTATGTGACATTTGAATATGTCCATTTATTGTGTCCCTTGGCCTTATGTTTAGTGCAAAATATTAAAATGTCCCTTTTTTGTGACATTATTAGTGTCTTTTTTATGTTTCCCTTGGCCTTGTAAATGAAATTTTTACTTATATAACATTTAAATATGTTCTTTGTATGTGAATTTTGAAATTATTATGTGGCATTGAGCTTGTTGTGTTTATGTGCTTCTTAAGATTGTTGAATTTGATGAGTATCATTATCTATATCATGCAATAACTATTTTTTACTCTTTTATTAAAAATAATACTCTGAGATTCATTGATACATTTATCTAACTTTGACACCTTAGGCATTTCCTAATATTTTAAATATACGCTTTGAATGATACATATCTTACTACGTAAAATATATTTTCACATATGATATCATATTTAATGATTACTTTTTTATATGCATAATAAAATAAATTATTTTAAGATAAGTGAATTTTAGGATACTTACCTCACCTCAAAAGTTGGGAAATTCTAGTGGGATCTTAAAAAATTAGATAATCCTCTATGATAAAAATTTAGATTTTGTTACACATTATAGTTTCAAATAATCCAAAAATGTTAAAAATTCAATTAACAATATAAATTATTGGGAAATATATCATGCATATGAATTTAAATTACATGAAACAAGTAAATATTTATACATTTTGGGTGAAAATATACAACCAATCATAAGATTTAAATGCAATTTATAGAATTACATCTAAATATAGTTATAAATTCATGATAGAGATTCATTCCATAATTTCAATATTATTTTTTATTTGATTTCATAGTATGGGGAATGAATTTTCTCCATTATCATTTGATAATGCATAAAGTAACTATGGAACAAAGAGAAAATTGAATTTATAAGTCATTTTGAATGTCTGGTAAACTTAATGTGTATAGTACATAACTTAGAGATTCAAATCCCTCCAACATTATATCCTATGAACCCATTGTATATTATAAAAAATTTCAATATTGGGGCCAAAAATACCACCAATGCAAATATATGATTATGAATTTATCAATGGATTCTATTTTTTATTGATTTTTGATCTAAATTGAGGCTTCATAACCTTCAATTCCACATTGTTTCAATAAAAGAACTGATCTCTCCAAGTGCTTCATGAAAAGAATTAATTATTCAATGATTCAAGAAAGCATCATCTTACAGTAACATTATAAACACTAATATTGGGATTAAAATATACAAGTATATTAATCCATTAATTCCATTTTCATGTTTTCAAATTTAAAAGTTCAAGATTTTTAAATGTTGCAATGAGAAAAAATGACTAATTCATGAATTATTTGAGATATTTCTAAGTTAAAGTGTATAATGCAAATGAATTATCCACTAAATTTACAAATGTTTTTTAAAAAATCAGGCATATATTTCTTTTTACTATAGTAATTTAATTTATAAGAAAGGTAGGAAAATGTAGTTACTAAGATTTAAACACAAATACTTTATAATGTTATTATTTTTTTACCATTTTTATCTTAGTTTATTTGATAACTTAATAAATTCCTAATTCACCACCTCACTTGATCTTAATTACTTGCATGGACCTACCCCTTTCTAAGTTATTGTCATACACCTATAAAAATGTTCTTAATCATTATTAATTTTCAATTTTACCCTTGAACATAAAATTTATCAGTATTGGTCAATATTAGTACTTGGTCCTTATTATTACGGTTTGATTTTCTCATTCACTTAGAAATGGCTATTTTTAAAAATGTAAACTATCCCATACAAGTTGTTAACTATTATTACGATAGGTAACATGAAGTTTTCCCCTTTTAGTGTGATATAAAGGCATATACCTAAGTCACCTATAGTATCATTTATAAAATTTTACTATGAAGGGACTCTAATTCTATTGCACACTAAACAAATATTACCTATTTTGCCAAATCTAATTATAATAATTTGAAATATCCCTTATCCAAGTCCATAGATTTTTTTTTCCAATTTGAGAGAAATATTATCAAATATTCAATCCATATATAAAAGCATACACATAGAGAAAACAAGTGCAATTGTACAAAGAAATCTAAATGGTAAAAAAAAATTAGATTAGTTTCCATATTTTTTGTATTAGATACAAAGTTAGTAATAAGTCATCATGATGGTGATTGGATCCATACGAGCCTATTACACTCTACCTTTTCTTTTAACAATATTTCACATATTACAATCCCTATTAGGATTTAAAATTTAAATAAATCATTTTTATACCATTTATGTTCATTTTAAGGTCAAACCTACACATATGCATACTTTAAGTAGGCGCTTGTGACTATGCCATTATTTTTCTAATTTTAGTACGGGACATAATCAACTAGAAAAGGATAGTAGTGGAAGTTGATCCTTACACCTTTTACTCAATTTTTTCAATAATAAGTGATAGATATAGTTTATGTTGCACATGCACAATTTGGTATTGACTGATCTATAATATGTGTCTCAATAAAAAATAGTGAACATATATGTAGAAAGCAACTTACTCTTATCATATTTTTCATATCTAGTTTATTTCAATCATTTATGTTTCATCAATTTTATTATTTTTATTTCATTCTACTAGTTTATAGTAAATTTACAACATTTTATACATTTCTATTCAATTTATCTTAATTAGAGATAATACTCTAATTTATTCAAAATTATCATTAAATAAATTGGTAAACATCCACAATTTATTTGAGTATTGCTTGAAATAAATTTACATAGGGTTTAGATAAATTCCTAATCATTTGAAACTAAAATAATTTTATCTCAACCATGGTTATAATATTTGATAGTAAATTAATTTTATTTCAACCCTAGATTTAATCATCGACATCAAAAGAAATTTGTTTCAACGTTGGATGTCATTAAAATTTAATAATATATTTACAAAAGTTTTTTGATATTTATAAGACCTAAATTTTAGTTTAATGTAACATGAATATCAATTTTCATATAATATATGCTTGTATTGGATGATAAATTATTATTTAAAATTCTTTCTATTTATCATTACTTATTGTGTTCCTTATGTCATCACTTGGATTTTCACCCTTTGAGGAGATGCAAATATCTCCTCATCCAAGTGTCACAATGGAATCACCTTTAGGATTTTGGATAGCCTAAAGAATGAGGTGAGTCTTTAGATAGGGCTAGATCCCTTGATGTACAACTTAAGATTGAACCCATAATTAACTTTTGAGGGGGGAAAAGGGAGAGAGATAAATAAAATAAAATATAAATCAAGGAGGTGATATACCAAATAAATTTGATTACTTTAAACTAATTTCAGTATACACTTGAGACCAAGAAATAAACTAAAATATACACTCCTCCAATCTACAACTTCTCACATCAATGTTACTTTGTGAGGTCAAGATGAACATCTAGGCTAGGAGGACTAGACAAGAGGAATTGAACAACACTAATGAAAATAATAACTAGCTCAACCTTGGATCATCATAAAACACTTTACATGCCCTATAAGAAGAATCTTTCCAACTTCAATTAGGTTGCAAGAATGAGATAAAATGCTAGGGAAATAAGATTGTCACTTAAGCAAAATAAAACATTAAATTAAAAGCACTAAGTATAGTCATGAAAGAATTAAAAATTAGTCATTCTATTGATCAAAATGTATAAAATGAGTATGGCCTTGCCATACTCAGGTGGAGCATCTAGAACAATTCCAAAATGGCTAACTCTTATAGAGAGAGAGAGAGAGAGAGAGAGAGAGGAGAGAGAGAGAGAGAGAGAGAGAGAGAGAGAGAGAGAGAGAGAGAGAGAGAGAGAGAGAGAGAGAGAGAGAGAGAGAGAGAGAGAGAGAGAGAGAGAGAGAGAGAGAGAGAGAAGAAGAAGAAGAAGAAGAAGAAGAAGAAGATAAGTCCAAGGGTCACAAGGACACATGTAAAGATAATAAAGTAAGTTATACATGATTTATAATATTATATGTGTTTAACTATTTGAGGTCATGAAGTAAAAATGTCAATTCAAGTCATCAAAACTATGTAAAGTGGCACAAAACTCCTTTTTTACACATAAAAATGGCCTTCATGATTAGTCCTATTTGAAGGTCTTTTAACTAATGAGGATCAGTATATATTATTTTAATGGAAGGGTATACTCTCATACATGCCTATCCATGCATTGGTTGCATGCCTAGTCCTCTGAAAACTTCTTAAAGTGAGCCATCATCACCTGCAGTCCAAAAGAAACTCCTTTCATGAAACCTGCATAATTGGTCCCTAATTCAGCTTCAATTTTCCATGAAAATCCATAAAAATTGTTGGGTGAAATTTTTCAAGAATCTTCATGTATTTGTAAGAATCAATCAAGCTTTAAAATCAGTTCAAGTGAAGCTTTTCACCCCTCTTATTAGCTTGTGCATTAGGCCAGTTTTGAATAGCTAAGTTGAAAGACATGTTTGAGACACTTAGGAAAATTTTAAAGGAATTAAATTAATGTGGGATTTATATTAATTATCAATATTTCCATCTATGTGATTTTCATCTCTTCAGACTTCTTATAACCTTCAAAACACACAAAATAGTTAGAAAACACCTATTTCTACCTCTAGCCATACAATTCTATACAGATAGATAGCATGTGAGGGAGATTGAGGGAGTCATATAAAACATAAAATATATATTATGGTCAAAATATTCAACTAAACTAGCTCCAAGCTCATTTTTTCCATCAGGTCTTGGCTAGGGGTTTAAGAGCGTTTTAGCTTGTTTTAACTCTTAAGCTTGTTTCATAAAAAACTAACATTAAAAATACCAAAAAATTACACAAAATATTTTTTAAATACCTCCCTAAATATCATTTAACATATTATATTCCCATGAAATCCCTCATGTAAGATGTGAGGATTCAAACATCATTTATCGAGCTCTTCCTTTCACTTGCACAAGCTAAATTTTGGTCCCAAGTCAAAATTGGGTTCACATACAACCTATTTGATATAAAGGGATTAAATAAATATTTTATGGTCTCTCAAACATGTTTCAACAAGTTTTAGTACATAGATCATGTCAAAAACGAATATGACCTCCCTTTAGATGCTAAGCCTAGTCATGTTCATAGAGATCTAACTGCAATTTAAGCCCAAACTAGACATTATTGGATTTTAATTATCTCCTGATATCCAAAACACATATTTGGTTACCCCATATACATGTTATAACAGCCTATAAATCTCACTTCAAAGTGGAAATGACAAAGCTTCTCATTTGGACCTTTAGGCCTATTCTTTACCTAGTAGGTTTGCTTGCATCATTGATAGCAAAAGACACCCTATTTATTTTATCCCTAATTTGAGGTATTTTCCATGATTTAATATATTTATTATATGATCATAAACATACTTTAAAATATTCCACAACTCCTAACCCACCCTTCTATCCTTTGCCTCCAAAACCTACTAGTTTCACTTAAGGGGAAGTGCTCTCTGTCTGAGACAAAACAAAGGGAACTTCCCCTATTTTATGAAACAATTTTAATGTTTTATGAGTCTATTAAGTTTATTTATATGAAATATATCAAATTTTATCCATTTTTAATATGACTAGACCCTTCAAAAACACTAAAATCAAGACATACTACTAGAACAGGGACTGTGTACAGGGTTTCACTATATGGACTATGCCTTGCTTCGATTTGAACTCTTTTTTTGAATTATTATCATGGGATATGGAACATAAAAAGTTCAATAATAATAATTAATCTATTTCAAACTCATCTATCTTCACAATACACTACATATCCTTGATAACTCTTAAAACCTCTCACTCAGTCAAGACTAAGTTTCAACTGTGTCTATATTTTCTACCTATAGTTGTCCTTCATTGAAAATGAATTTATTTATTATGATTAATAATATCCAATTATGTATCCTAATTTCACAATTCACTTACTTCATACTTCTAACCTCTCTTATCCCTTCTCAATCACTCTACTCTCATAAAGGAGTCCTTACTACCTGAATAAGATACCTCTTTAATAACCCCTACATATAGCTTAATTTTGGTCTTATTTGTATAAATGAAGTTAAAAATAAAATTAATATATATATGTATAATATAATTTTATAATGTGTAAGTATTCCTATCCCTACAATCACCTTGAGTGTCTTAGAGCCAACCTTGAAACTCATGTTGGCTACCTAAATGAGACACCCCTACCTATAGGTGAACATAGGGTCTAGGCTTGCAAAATAATGAATATGACCTTGTATATTTTTAAATACCATTTGATAAGTAATTTTTTCCACTCAATCACATTTATGATCTCTTATTCACTATTTTGGCCCCTTAAACATGCTCACTATTTGGTTGCTTAGCTTAAGGTGAGTACCTTCTATACAAGGGACACCTAGGGGTACTTGTGAAACTTGAAATCATACATCAGTATAAATGTAATTATATCCATGACATTTTTATACCATTTAATCCACTTGAATAATTACCAACATGAGTGAATGCATTGTTACCCACTAAATGTGTCAAAAGACCATCTACATCTTTGCAAGCCTATAGATGCTACTGTAGGTTTCCAATGCATAATTTGATAGGTTTCAGCCTCTCAACAACTAATCTCCCTTATTTATCTTTATTTAATTCTCTACAAGTCTCTTCAATTTCACAAGGTATACAAGGTTTATATGTCTATGTGCCTTAAAGCCCTTACATATTCTACTTTCCCACTTGAAAAATCCAAAATTATTATCATTTTATAACTCATGATATGACTTCAAACATAAATTCTGTCACTTTATTCCACACATGACATGGGTATTTAGTTCTTCATTAGGCTTACTATAGGTGAGTATTTCCATGGACAAAGATTGAGCTAAAAATTAGGAAATATGAATTGCACTAGATATAAAAAAATTAAGCCACCCTTAAGAATGAAAAAATAGGTTCCTTTCATGATCAAGGGCCTGGCTCATTTCAAACTTCTTCTCAACATGAAAATTTCCCTGAGGATACCTGAAGTTGCCTATTAATGGTTGCTTGTGTAATTATGAGAATGTGGTGGACAAAAAACATTTTATAGACCCCATAACCAACATATATGCTATTTAAAAATTAAAAAAAAAGATATTATGGTCCAAAAAAATTGAGGAAATATTCCATATCACATTTCAAAATTTGAAAACTCCTATAGACATTGGGAAAGATATGTAGGCAGACTATGAGCAAAAGTGAACTATGAATGTAATTCATGGAGTATTGATTTGGAAAATTAAGAAAAATATGTAAATAAAAATTAAATTTTAAATATGATAAAACCAAACACACTCAATTGTGGAGACCACCATCAGAATAAGATAACCCTTCAAATGGTGAAGAATTCCCTAGTGCACTAAAAAAGAATAGTCTAAAAATTTGAAGTGTGTTCCCCATAAAATTAACTTAAAACTTAAAAATAATCATGTGATATATGTGGGGACATATTCATCATCATCTGGTATCAAACTAAGTGGTTTATTTGAAATTGCTCACAATGAAGCAAAATCTATAGGTTTTACAGAATGACAAGCAAATTTGCATAATAAAATTAAAGCAAATTGTTAATAAAGAAAAATTGATCATTATAAAAAAATTTAATAAAAAAATTAAGGTATCTTAGTTTATAATACTACCCTAGGATAGTTTGTCCTAAAACTGCTTGTGCTGGTTGTACCAAGTACAAACCTGCAAGTCACTTTAATCTATCAAGAAGAGTGAAAATGAAGTAGAATGGTTTTGATAAATAAGTGTTAGTTTAATATCAAAATAAAAATTAATATGTGTGTGTGGAAGATAAAGAGTCAAATTGACATCTTTTCCATGTGGCACACTTCCCAAGGAGGCTGTACAAGTACCACTTTCTCCTTTTGTAATGAGAAAACTACCTTTTCTCTAAACAACATTTTCTCTAAACAACCTATAATATTTTTATTATTTTCAGATATATAAGGCTTATAATGACACATTTATCAAGTAATCATGTTTTTACACTTGAAAATTTCCAAAAAAACCTATAGAAAGCATTAAATGCACCACTTTTGACCCTTAAAATGACTCAAAATGATAAATGGAACTAGAAAAGAATTGACCAAAGATATTAAACCATTAATTGACATCAAATTAACTATAAAACATCTCATGAAAATAAATTATACCCCATTATAGGCCTAAAATTTAATTTTCTTATTAGGGGTACCCCAATTTGACTTTAAAGTTAAATTTGGTCAATAAATTGGTGACTTATTGGGGTAGTATGCTTGACATACTAACTAGACCAGTAGCGTTATTAGTCCATTGGGCTTAAGAGTCATCTAAGGACTAAGAAAAATAAGATAATTTGACCATTGACTCAAATTAATCAAAACAAGATAAGTAATGACTATATCAAACACACAAAGTAAAAGACACACATCACAAAGAAAGCAAATGCACAAGACACACACATGTGCATAAGCACTTAGGTGAATTAGGAAATACAATATTATACACAACTAGCAAATAAATTTACTTCCTTTCTTAGATGAAAAAGAAAAATTATTGAATCATCCTGATCGTGAGATAAAACATAGTTCTAAGCATGCGTATCTTTGGATTGAAAGCTTTGTGGATCAGACCTCTTCTTTGGAACTTCACTTGATTTGGTCTCATGTACATCATCCTTAAATAGGTCTAAAATCAAGACATATTCCTCTTTAACATGCTCACATACTTCATAATACTTCCCACTCTTAATTTCATAGTCAACTTATGTATCCTTAGTAGGCATGTCTCCAAGAGGATTGATTTCTTGTTCTTTAAAAGATTTAGGCCAATAGGAGCTTATCCCATCCTCCAATAGATGATGTGTTTCTCCCAACTGATTGATAAGATGATAACCCATCTTGATGACTTAAAAAATTTCATCATCAAATATATATGTTTTTTTAAAGGATAGATTTGAAATAATGATTTTCCTTTGCATACTTACTTGAGTACCAATGTTGCCTTCTCCATCTTTGATCAAATCATACCCTCCTTGAAGAGGAGTATAGCCTGGTTTAATAACTTCAAACAATTCATTTCACATTTGATTAAGAACTTATACATGATTATCCATGATATATTTCAAAGTGATGAAAGATTTTACGATCATTTCTTCCTCTTTGGAAAAGGGAAGACATCCTTCTTTATCAACCCAATCTGAAATCTCTACACATGAAGTCAAATTTTCTTCAAATATGGAGGTAAAATCTTGTGAGTTTCCCTTTTTTCACTAATGGGATTCCCTATGGTGATTTATTCCTCATAAACATTCATGAGGTCTTCTTTATCAACCATGAATTGAGCATATCCCTCTTCAATTGCTTCTGTCAAGATAGGTTTTTCAACACTAAGAAAACATTATTCATCATCAACCAAGCAAATAGATTAAACACACTAGTTTAACTTATATTAATCAATAAAAACCTCTTGGGGGATTTAAAAATAAACTTCAACTATCATAATCTGATCTCTTTTGTCAAGGTCTATAAATTCTTCAACCTCCATGGTGATGCCAAGACTAGGCATCTTGAAATCATGTGATCTATCCCAATAAGGCTACAAAGGAGGTAGGCTTTCTTCAAACAAGAGTTATCTTTCCTTATCAACTAGCTGACCTTCCTGAACATCATCTAGTGTGATACCTACTTCTATCACATACCCATCCACCTGCCATCTAATGGTGTTAGTCACTCATTCCCAACAACCAAGGAAAATGACTACTAGGTCTATGCTTAGGGGTATCCTACACATATTTGATATCCCTCATAGACCTATATATATTAGTCTATACCTATCTCTATTTATTAATCTCTCCAACAAATTTGGTACCCAAGAGATGTCCATCAATCTCCAGAACCATCATTGTCTCTGCAATCAAGAAGCAACATAGGGTGTATTAGCTCCTCTATGTCATATATAATCAAAATACATTATTTATGAAATCTATTTTTAATCACAAACAAATATAATTTATTCATTTTTATCTATTTTATCATATTTTGGTCTTCCTTTCCCTTTTTTGATCATTTTAGACCATTCTAGCCCTTTTTTGGATTTCTACATGCTTTATCATGCTTGCTCTGGTTCCTTGCTGAACCTAGTTTGACCAAATTTTTCCTATTTTTATCCTAATTTTTCCACATTTCTTATTTTCCTACTTATTCTCTTTTTTTTGGTGCCTGGTTTTTATTTCGACCCTTACAGATCAACTAGATACCCCACACTAGGTTTTAATTTCCAGAATGTGCTAGGTCGACCTATACCCTTTAGGTTGACCACATGGATTTTAGCATTATTTACTCTACTAGGTTGACCTGATAGACCTAGTAGGTTTAGTGTATCAACCTAACACATTTTTCCAAAAACTTACCATTTTCTATATTTTTCCCTAATTATTTCCAACTTATTTCCTGTCTTCTTATTTGCCTACCTTAGAATCTAATTTTGTTAATTTTTATCTTAAATAAATACTTAAAATTAAAATTTTATCAAAATTCACTTAATTCATTTCAAATTTAAAAATTTGGTTTGAGATTCTTAGATGCATACCTGTAGTTCACCCGCTTTTGCTCTTGGAGATCCTTATTTTCTAACATGTCTTTCCCTTGCTATCATAGCTTTTTTATCTGTAGAGATATTTTTCTCTTCTCTTAAAATGTAAAATAAAAAAATGAATTATCTTTTTCATATTTAAAACTACTTTTTACAAATTCAAATTCTTCATTTATTCTCCTTTAGATTCCTTCTTTTTCTCATATCTTTGTTTTTGCTCATCCATTTTAAAAACCATAAAAAATGTCAGATTCATAATGACTTAGAGATTTATTTCCACAATAATATACCTATATTCCATTTTTTGATTTTTGGCTATTTTTTTCTCTAACTTCTGCAGGTTTACCTAGTGTGCTTTACATTGGACACCTTCACTTTCATGGAGTCTTCTTTTTGATCTCTAGTACTAAAATAAGTTAAATGTATGTGTTTTTAAATTATGTCCTTTCATTTTTCTTATTTTATTCTTTATAAACTTTAATTAGCATCATCTTTATGTCATTATTTATCTATCCCAAAGCACCATCTTGTGTTGAACTTTTGTGACAGATGAGCTTCAGCTGGGGTATATGTATACAAAAAATATTTTAACACTTTTATTGATTAATGACACTTCATATCTTGCAGGAATCTATTGAGTCTCAATCTCTCCAAGTTCATGACTTAAGGGGTGCATCAAGAAAGAGGTGGCCAAACATTTAGTGCTTTGAAACATTGTTGTTCTTTTTTCCACTTGCTATCTACACTCTTGCCTCCTAAAAACTTGAAACCTAAGCTAATTTATCTCTTTCCTATCCATTCACACCATTTGTCATGATTTATCACTTATTTTTTACCTTGTTTCCCTTTTGATCTATTCAGTAAGCTAGGTCAACTTAATCGACCTAGCTTATTCTAGGGATATTTTGCCTATTTGTGTTACTTTACATCTCAAGTGACCTAGCATAATCTTTAAGCATTAGGTCAATCATGTTAAAGGTAAACCTAGTTTACCTAGAAGATTAAACATGTCTAAAAGTATTTAGGGTGAGATATTACTCTATATACAAGGTCATTCCTTACCATTTCATAAGAGAGTTGAATTAAGTGAAGAAGTGCAAATAAACATTTACTTATTGACCATTCTACTTGAGGAATAAATCTTTAAGGTTTAATACTTTCTTTTAGAGCTTTGATCTTGTCTTGTGGAGAATTATATTAGATGCTTATTTAGGTTGTGTATCTTAGAGATAATTTATCTTGGTTGTCCTTACAAGCCACAACAATCTCTTACGAAGCACCATTAGCCAAGGGAGAGGTTGAGACTCAGTAGGTTCATCTTCAAAGGTATGTATTTCTTAATTTATTTATCCTTTGTAAGATTAGATAGGTAATGAAATATGTATTCTTCTCTCCCATGTATTATTATTTTGTATACATTGACATGAGTATATGTCTCCTATACATGTTTAGTTTAGTTCTTATTTACTTGTTTTATTCTAACCCCTACATTGTGCCACAAGCTTTTGTGAGCACTAGATGAATTTAATTTTCTTGTTATTAGATTACTTTACTTTCTTGTTTTCTATCATAAGTGAATATAGAAACCATAGGAATAGTTTAAGGTTATTATGTGATTATGTTAGATTTTAGGCTTTGAAAACCTACCGAGCATGATGTGTTTTGACAGATGATACAAGTGATCCCATAATTGGGTTTAGTGGATCCTCGTATTAGTCATGCTCTATCTTAAAAAATGTGTGCCCCAATCATAAGTGTAGGTGTGATCTATCTTATCTAATCCAATATTGATTCATACATGCCATGTAATTTTGATTGCACACATAAGGTTCATAAATTTTCATTAAGCCATTACTTAATTACCCATTATCTACATCATTCAGTGTAAATCCTAAATTCTAGAAAATTAAATTACAGACATAATTTACACCCACATAAAATAATTTTCTTCTAAACATGTGTCATTTAGATGCTAAATCCTTCTCATGTATTTTATTTTTACCATATATCAATCTCTCTCTCATTTATGCTAACATCTCTTTGATGTACTTTTTCGTATATATAAGATACAATGTTCTTCCACGTACCAATATGTATATAGGAAGGGTGTGTATATCAATGGGTTTACTATATTAGACTAATAGTATATTGATATGTGAACTTATTTCGTGTGATAAGGAACAAATCCATCTCTCATAATTTGTGCACAACATGGTAAATGGTATGAAATTATTTCTTCAAAATTCATAGCTCTTACATGAAGCTAAATATTCATCATGGAAGTAAAAAAAACAATTACTTATTTGGAATATGATGACATCTGAAATGTATTTTATGGATCCTTTTCCTAGCATGCAAGAGACATTTACCAGTAGTATGTTTGATAAAATAAATAATAAAGGATAGATAATTTTCATGTTTAGAGTAATATATGAAATACAACCTCACATATAATATGCGAGCATAGTTAAATCCTCTTGGGACACATTCAAAATAGTGTATTATATAAAAAATACAATACCATCCTCCATCTCTAAATTTAGGTACAATGTCTCATACTCAATTCAAAGGAACATTCTGAATACTTTTTAGCAATGTTTCAAACATAAACATGTCACTCAAGAAATGGGTTAACCCATGAAAAATACTTATCTTAAATCCATTTCATTAATATTATTTCCATAATTCTAAAAAAAATTTGTGACCTCTTTGAATCTCCTAGATAAAATACCAACATTTAAATATTTGTTAAACATATTGTAAAAAGATGAGCCCATGCATAATGTATAAGATAATAAATACCATGAAAATTATTCCAATTTTAATGTAAATAATAAGAAAAATTTCTCCAATAATAATTGAAATAAATAAAACTCAAAGAACTCACAAGGGTATTCAAACAAGCAACCTTTTATTATTTATGGAAAAGGGAATGATATCAAATATTTTTGGCATAATGGTTTCATACAAGGATCTTTAAGTAAAAATTACAATCAACATTAATTATATAATAAGTATAAAAATTCAAATGGATAGAAAAATTCATGTTAAAAATCAATCCCACCCAACTTTAGATCTAGTATATTGACTTGGAAGCCCCGTATAATATGATTGGAAGAAAGGACTGGTTCATTAATTTATAACATTTAATCACTAAAAAACATGTTTTATTTAGTGATGATACTTATTAAGAAGTATAAATAATTGGTAATATTAAATGCCCTCTCAGAAAGTAGAACTACACTATCATATGAGTCATCTATGTTCCTGAACTTTCTAATAATTTTCTCTCATTCAATTAATTACCTGATCATAATCTCATATTTGTATTTAATTATAAAATTTAAAATAGATAATGTATAATTTGATATAAATATATAAAATATAGAAATAATTCACCTGCATAAGGAATTTATAAGATGTTTCAACTTGAATTTATTTCATTAACCAGAGAAGTGCTTATTGGAAAGGATCAAAACTCAACTAACTTGTGGACCCATAAATAATGACATGTGAGTTTGATGGAATCCATGTTTTTTGATATTCAATAAATCATAATTCTTATACAAAATATATAATATAAAATTCACTTTTATCATTGCTTTAAAAAAATCATACACACTTGTTCAACACATGAAAAAGCTTTTTTTTTTAGCAATAAGTAGGCTCTTCTACAAAGCTTATGCAAAAAAATATTATCTACACTTCTATCTTATAAATTATAAGTAATCCAACACTTTATATAAAATCAACAATGAATAAAGAGAGATAAAACACTAATGAGGTAGAGAAATGTGGCACACTCCATATGGAGAGAACTTGAAGGAATAGTTAAAGTTTTCTCCCACATGTGCCAAAGGTAAATATCAAGGAATCATTTTTCAAAAAATATCCAACATCATGTTCCCTAAATATATGGTATCTCACTTCATATGGGTGAAAAGTACAAAATAGTGGTTTATATATCATCTACATGCACAAGAGTCAAAATTATAAGGAATCACCATTTGACATACTATAACACTTCATAATCATGAATCCCCACTATAATTTAGTCATACATTCATACATATCAAACAATATCAAAGGCACCATGTTCCTTGGTGTAGAAATGTACCCCATGCCACCTCATACAAAATGAATAGTATATACCACCTCATTAGGATGAATAAAAATGTCATCTTTGTATCATTTTGATCTAGTTACTAATCTCATTTAAATTTGATCTAGTTGCACTCAAAACATTTATAAGTGATGCAGAAATAACATGAACACATAAACACACACCGCTCTATTATTAGTGGATGCATTATTGCATGAGCCCTTAGATGATTGTACATCTGTGTTTTAGATATATTTTTTCTCTTGATGAAAATAATATGGTTATAGGATTGCCACTCTTGAAAACTAAAATATAAGATCTATTCTAAGGTTTCCTATAAGGAAAGGAATACCAGGATCCATTCCCAAATAATATAAATAAAGCTAGAGGCCCACTAGATCTAATTCATAATGGTATTTGTAAAAAAATTCTAAAATCTCTAATGAATATCAATAGTTGTTAGCTATTTTATTACTACTATTTATGAAAAAAGTGAATAGATTTGCTCAATACAAAGGATCAATATTTTAAATATTTTAAAGAGTTAAAATCTCTTGTTGGATATCAAACTGGTAAAAATATCAATGTAATATACTCAAATCAAGGTGTAGAATTTTTCATTTGGGTAATCTAAGCCTATTTTAAAAAACATGACATTTTATTATAATTGATGACACCCTATATTCCACAACATAATGGTGTTACAAAGTGGAATAACTTAACTATTATGGAAATGATGTGTTAATCATTAAAGGTGTAGGTTTGACCAGAACATATTGGTCAAAAGCCAATAATATAGTAGTGTACCTAATAAACATGGCATTTATATTTATACTTGAAAACATGACTCCATAGGATGTATGGGTAAGAAATAAACCACCAATTTCTCATATTTTTATTTTTCAAATAAAAGTACACATGCTAGTTCATAAGGAAAAAAAATTAAGTTGAAAAAGATGCCAACATATTTAATCTCTCTTATGTATAGTTAAGATCCAATGGGATACAAACTTGTGGATACAAAGGCAAAAAAGATTATATACAAGCTAGGGTACTAAGAAGTATAATATAGGTTTTTCAAGTACACCCTTCTTAAATTCACGTACATAAAATATAAAATAAATACATATAATATATTAAAAATGTGCATAACATGGTGATATTAATGATGGTAATTATGGTGATAATCAAACTCCATAAACCACAACTCAACTAATTCCAAAGTGGTTTACAATTTTGATTAGAGATGTAAAATTAGATGGCATTCTAAAAATATATATTCATGGACCAATAAATCATACAAATATTGGGTAAGATTTAAATATCACCTTAATTATTAAAGTTTTTATATCAATATATATCTTGAATTAATACCTTAGAAATAAGCCATGGATATTGAACACTAGTTCTTGATGAAGAGCAACACATGGTAGCTTCTAGATATTCAACAATGAAAGAATCCAATTAAATTCAAACAGGTTTTAAAAACCATGTACAAGGAATATGGAAGCATATAAAATAACAAGGAATGGTTCATATCTAAGGGGTATGCTCAAAAAGAAGGCATTGATAATGATGATACTTATTCCCATGGCCAATATCAAGACTATCAAGAAGACATTTACTCTAATTGCATACCATTTTTTGAAAGTATGCCAAAGGGATGTAAAAATTACCTTTTTCAATGAAATATTAAATAAGAAATCCACTTGATTCAATAGAAAGGTTTATTCACACTAAATGTTGAAATAAATGGTGTGTATAGTCACAAAATCATTATATGGTCAATAATACGAACCCTAACAATGGAACATAAAAATTAAAGACAATCTCATTCAAAATAGATTTAAGAGGAATCATTATGATCCCAACTTATACCTCAAATAGTAAGATGATGAATTTGTGATTATTTTAGTCTCTGTGGAATATCTAGTAATCATTGTTAGTTTATTGAGTATGATAATGCAATAAAGATAAACCTAAATTTATTATTTGACAACATATATCTTAGGGTGATCAATTATTGTCTTATTTTGGAAGTAAGATAAAAATAAAATTATATATTTTTGAGTCAAATAAAGTATACAACCTCAATTATCAATAAATTCATGATGAAGTATTTCAAACCTATTACTATAAATATGGAGATAATGCTTCATTTATCTCTATAAAATCCATAATTTTAAGTAAATACAACTGTCTATCGATAGTTCATTAGGAGTCTTACTTACTTAACTAATACTAGGACTAATATTGGCTATGCAATGACCTATTTCTTAATATTCATGAAAGATAAAAAATGAAGTCACTTGAAATTATAAAACTTCATTGTCAAATATAACAATGGTACAATTGAGTTTAGCCTAGATTAAAATAATAATGATCATTTTTCTTTGACAAGATACACAGATTCAGACCATTATATAAATCTATATGATAATAAATCTACATCTAGGTAAGTATTTTATTTGGCTTATGGTGAAATATAATGGAGAATAAGAAACAAAATATTGTCTCATGTTTTTATATTAAATAAAATATTATGCAAAAAGAGGATCTACGTATGAATTAATATGGCTACATCATATACTTGAAGGTTTGGGTGTTCAATATAAGCAACTTAACATAATGTATTATGATAATGAAGGTGTAATTATACTTGTTCATAATCTATTATTTTTTGAACAAAAATAATTAATTAAAATATCATTAGATACATAAACATGTTCAACAACACAATATCCATCTCTAAATTTGGTTGATAACATAACAACATGTAGATACATTCATAAAACATCTTACACATGAAAAATTTGAAGCATTTTAAGTATCTCTCACTTGTTCATTTCATACCTTTTTAAATTAAGGCAAAAATGATAGACATATATTTAAATATCTATTTAGTTAGTTTAATTCATAATTATACTCAATAAAAATATTTTTAAAGTGTGATAGTTAGTTTTAGTTCACAATTAGCTTACCTAAGTTTAGTTATTAAGTGATTTGGTTGTTTTTGGGTAGTTAATTATAGTTAAATTTCATCTCTCTATTTTTAGTGATTTTAATCACTCCTTTTGGAATTGATATAGAGTTCTAAATTAATTATAAATGGATATAAAATATCTATAAATATATTTTTTTCATTTCTAATAATAATAGTAATATTAAATTTGGTGTTTATTCAACTTTGTGATCAAGTGTTTTCATCAATCTACACCACTAGGTTTGGGGGCAACACAAGGATTCCAATAGATATCTATGAAAATGCCTAGCCAAATGACTCATGTGAAATCTTTAATAACTACACATATTAAAACACTTACTTTTCCATATAAACAATTCTCATGAAAACTATTTAAAAATATCATTGTATGCTTTAGTAGTTAGATAAAGTTTATAAGAATTTAGTCAATTGATGGAATCATATGGATTATTTAATAATTTGTTAGCTCTTGAGATTATGACATATATTTTAACTATATAATTTTTATCTCCTAAAATTACATTATTAAAAGGATAAGGAGATACATAAAAACATCTTTGATCATTCATGCACCATGCTTGGACTGTGCTTTCAATATTAAGTATCTAACAAAGTTATTTCTAGGAAGCCTAAAAGACTACACCCTAGGTTGGTTTTATGACATGCCTTTTTAATAAATCAAATAATTCCATTCATTAGTAGATCAATTTATTGAGAAAATTTCTATAAACATTGACAAAAATAAATCTTATGCATAAATTTATAAACTTAAGCAAGGAAATATTTGGCTTATTATTTATTATGTAGTTTGTTACAACAACATGGTGACCAAAATAAATAACACCTAATAATGAATTGATACATGTTTTGAAAAAAATATTAATTGCATATTCACATGAGACAATAATTTTATAGAAATTTAAATCATTTTAAAATTTTTGACATGCAATAATAAAAATATAATTAAAACCGATTACTTTTAAGAAGCTCAAATATGTGCACCTACATATAATTCAACTTCCACATTGAAGTTTTAGATTTAAAAACTATTAAAAATAGAAGCCAAAAAATACTAAAGATGATGAAAAAATCATATTCAATGTTGTACATAAACCTTTGAATAATATGGTTTTATTAGATTAATCAAGAAAGAAATTATGTAGATTACCATAACTACTTTATAACTTGTAATAAAAGTTTCTCGTGTGCAATTTAATTAATCTTCCTCTACCACTAGAGCTTGGTATGAGTAGAGATCAAATTAAATAATTTTATAACAATGAATATTGTGATTATCATAAATTCAATGGCCACACTACTAGTATATGTTTAAATATCAATCACTGAATTCAATATCTTAACGATATTAATTTCATGGAGCTAGGGACTCCTATAATTGAAATTAATCCTCAACACAATGAAAATAAAAAATTGAACATTTTTAGTGATCTATTTATAAATCAGTAAATAATTAATCATAATTCAATAATGTATCATACATATAATTTAAACCAACCTCATGAGTCATATGATCACCCATTAGATGGAATTATTGGTATAATTGTTCAAACTACTAAACCATGTCCTATGCTCAAATTTGATAATAGTGATAAAGTGCATGATGATTATGATTTTCATGCCTTACTTTTATGATAATATATTGGTAAATGAACCATTTCATATGATTACACAAAGTTCTGGATTAGACAATAATATGTAATCATGAAATATCTTTCATTTGTGTGTTATATTGTTCATACATGTGCATTACATACATGTAAAAATATAAATTTGATGACACAAATAGGTACAATAATTAATTTTCATATATATTATAACATCGACATGATATTTAGTTAAATTATATTTGAGGAATATCACTCATACATGGCCATCTCATCATATTCAATGCATCATTTACTTTGACACATGCTGTGAGTAGTTTTGATCACTTCCCCTTCTTCTAGTTTCAAACCATAGTTTTCACCTAATAGTTTACATGGTTATTTTTTCAAAAATAAAAGAAATTTAAAATATAATAAAATATTTACAAAATACATAAACATTCAAAATATTCAAAAAATAAAAAAAATGGACCTATGCATTAGTATACATCTCCTTTGTGTGATTTAAATATATTATTTATGTCAAGACTAGTGTATATCATACTCTTTTATATCACAAAATATTTTCACTAGTACTTATGAGTACTATGAAAGATATACAATTTCACATGGATAAATAATTTGGACTTGCATCTACCCAATAGACATGGTAAACTAGGAATAAATTATTCATAGGTTATACTATTTAAAGATGTTACCACTATATAAGTCATATACCATCAAGTTATATACTTTTATAAAATTTATTTATAACATCATTATGTAAATAGATTCATTATTTTCTAGAGGATCACCACATTACATATATATGGTGTATACCATTCTTTGTAGTTTTATGCTCCATTAATCGTATTAGTTGTAAAGAGTATATTATAATTTTTCTTCTGTTATATATGGCCCTCGGCCATTATGTACAAATTACATGAACATATAGATGAGATCTTAATATGATTGTGTAACATTTGGTCACATCGATTATGGCCCTTGGACCTACATTCTATATGAAATTTAAACATGACCTTTTTTTAAAGAAACTATTAACATCCTTTGTGTGTGGACCTTGGATTTTTTTTTCAATATTTAATTTCAATACATTTGAACATGTCATTTGTGTGAATCCTTTAGCTTTATGGTATGACATTTTGCTTGTTGTGCTTCTATGCTTATTGAGATTGTTGATTTTCATGAGTGTCATGATCAATATCATGGACTAACTATTACATATGCATTTATTAAAACTATCATTATGAGATTTATAAATAAATTTATCTATATTTTGAAACTTTAGGCCTTGGCTCATATGTTACATACATGTTTTGAATTATTTATATCTTAGTATGATAACATACATTTCCACATATGCTTAAATATTTAAAAATTATATGTTGATACACTTGATAAATTTTAATTTTCCATTCATATGAATGACTTTCATGACACTCCCCTAACCTCAGAATGAGGTAATTTTAGTCCTATTTTAATTTAGAATAAATTTCAAATAATGCCAAAAGGTAAAAAATTCATTTATTGTACATAATATGAGGGAATATTCCTTACATATGTAATCATATTATAAGAAAAAAATACAAATTATTACATGTTGGCTAAATGATTCAAATTCATCTCTAAGATTTCAACATAATTTTTAATTTTGAATTTACATACATTTACATATATTACGATTATCATATAGTTAATGATACATATTTTGTGCCATACTTCAATATTATTCGTTATTTTACGTCATTGTAGGGGAATAAAGGTTCTTCATTTTAGTATGATTACATATTTAATAACCAGTGAATAATGTGAAAACTAAATATATTATCCATCTATAATGGTTGGTTTACTTAAATTTCATAATGCATAAGATAGAGATTCAGAGCCCTCCAACATCATCGCTTGAGAATCCATTTTAGATTCTAACACATTTTTATTTTAAGGTTACAAATACCAACAATGTAAATTGACATTTTTTGCATCCATTAATGGGATATTTTCTCTAGTCATGTTCAATCCAAAATTTATCTTTATCACATTAAATTCACCATTGTTTCAAAAAAAGAACCAATATAACCAAGTTCTTCAAAGGAAACACCAAAAACGTAAGGCTTTAGGGAAGCATCATCTTCAATAAAAATTATGAAATAAAAATTTGTTTCCATGCATATAGGTGTATTCCCCAGTTTTTTTCCTTTTCAAATTTTAAATTTTCAAAGTTCAAAATTTTAAAAAATTTAAATAGAAAAAATTACAAGTTTATTAGTTGTTAGAGGGTTTTCTAAGTTAAAGTGGCCCCATAAAATGAAGTATCTGGTCAATGGAGAAGTATTTTATACACACTATAGGATATATATCATTTTAATTTAATATTATCATTTTTATACTAATGATGGTGGTGGGAGGGGGGGGTGGGGGAAAGGATGTAATCACTCAAATCTAGTCATGAATACTTGATAATATTAGTTTTGGCTAGATTTTAGTTTAATTGACTTAAGAAAATAATATGGACCTATTTCACCACTTCACTCTATCCTATGTACTTATATGGACATATCCATTTATATGTTTTTTTATTACACCTAAAAAAGTGTTCTTAATTTCTAAATATCACATTATTAATCTACATTAACATCCTTGATCCTTAATTTCAAATGTTAACCTTTATGCTAAAACTGACCCACATTGGTTAATAGTGGCGATTTATCTTGACCATATTTTTTGATCCCATCCATAAAATAAAAAAAAACTTTTTTTTTTAAAGGTTAAAGCATCAATTACATGGCTTTTGATATTCTTAGGATAGGTATCATGTTTTCTTTCCCCTTTTGGATTATTATAAAGGCACATCTAATTCATATATTCTATTGCATGGAAAAATTCACTATTGGAGCACACTTATAATATTACACACTAAGAAAAGCTTTCCTATTATTTATAAATATAATTATAATAATTTAAATTAACCCTTACACAAGTGAATGTCTTATTTAATTCAGTCTAATCACAACATCATCAAGTATTCATGTCATCTCTATAGGGGTACTTATAGTCAATGGATCATAATCACGTAAGACACTCTAAGTGGTATAAATACATTGGTTTGATTTCCATCTTAAAATTATTAGATAAATATAAAATTATCTATAATAATGTGTATTATTGGGGTCAACTCAACCCGTTCCACGCCCCCATTTGTCTTTGTAGTTTTCAACTATTATAAGCCCTATTAACGTTTTAAATCTGAATAAGTCATTTTTAGGTAATTCATGGGCATTTGAAGGTTAAATTAAAATATATTGTAATGTTTTAAGCATGTACATATGATTTTACCTAATTTTAATATTTTTTTATTAAAGGATAGAATATTGTAGGAGAGCAAATTAGTGGTAGTCAATCCTTCCACATTCTAGTCACTTATGACCCTAATCAATGTTAATGATAGTTTAAGTTACATGCTCATTATTGATTCCAATATGATATTTCCTCCATGTATCACTCAATAAAAATAAACCAATAGGAATAAACTTTAATTCCTTTCATTTTTTTATAGCTAGTTTATTTAATTATTTCATGTTTCTTCAGTTTCAGTAATTTGCTTTCATTTTTCTAGCTATGAATTATTTTACAATATTTTATATGTTTATATTCATTTTATCTTAATTAGAGTTCATAGATTAACTAGTTCAAAATTTTTATATAAAAATGGAGATAATGAATATATTATAAATTTTTTTGATAGATTTGTGAGTATTTTCAAGTTATGGCCCCATCTAGAGAGTCAAATTATCCATTGATGTGAATCTAAGGTGGATGCTTGAGAGGTAGATGAGAAATTTTTGAAAGAATCTTAATTTTATTAAGAAAATGATGTAGATACACTTTAGTGGGTCCATACAACTCTATTCAAATATTTCAAAAGGAACTATGAAAATAAAATAAAAAATCATTCTCTACAACATGTTCAGGATGAGCAAGACATTTCAAGATTAAATAATAAAGTAACAAAAAATATATGAGGTAAATATAAAGGATGTGTTGACATTATTAATTATTCATAGTCATCATTGATTGGGAACCATTTTCTAGATGTCAGTGATGATGTTGTGTTTGATATTAAGATTGAAAGGTTTGTCAAAGATAACTTAAACAATATATTGGTAAAGCTTCATGATTATATTGAAATATGAGTTTTGAGTAGGAAAGATGAATTCAATGAATATTTTACATTTTTTGGTATGGGATAGGGGTTGAATCATTTGGTTTCAAACATATCAAAGTATGTATTTAGTGGAAATTTACCATGGATAAAGTTTGGAGGTACCCATTTATGATTTGGCATACAAAATGAGTGACATATTAGTATTAGTCCCATATATGTATTGATTTTATGCCTACTAAAAATGATTATAGTAACATTGAAAAGAGTGTTTTAATTTATTTTTTATCTTCTTATGTTTTGATTTGCTTCTAGGATTGGTTGATACTTATCTATTTTTTTGTTCATAAAATCTTTTGACATTTAATTCTAAGTTTTATAGAATCTATAATGTGTAATTTTCCTTTCTATTTTCTATTTATCATTATAATTTATTCATAACTATGGTTTTCCTTTAAATATTGTCTCACCATAAAATTATTTTTATATACTCATACCATTTATTGCATAACAGGATGTTGTGATTTTTTTTTTTTTTTCATTTAATATAAATACAAATATGTATAAGGAGTGATAATAACATTCTTCCTAATTTATTTTTCTATTTTCTCAAATATAAATATTTAATTAAAATTTGATATACATTTGATATCTTTTGCAATTTACAAAAATTAGTATCCAATTGTAATAATTTTATATCAAAATAAATAAATAAAAATCATAATAAAATTACATCTATTGGAATGATATTTTCCTTTTGTACCTAATCAACACACAATATTCAGTTTTAGAGAGATAATATTTATGGTTTCTCTTGATTCTAGAATGTGTCATGAATCAATATTGTAAGAGGTGAGTAAATTGAGTCAATTACACTAACACCTAAATATTCATTAAAATATTCCATTTAAAACCTTAATTTCAAAAAATGATAAGTATGCCTAATAAAAATGAGACTATTTGGCTATATTTACATAAAAAATTTGATTTAAGCTCATCTTACTAGATAATGGTTTCAAAAATATCTAAATATATGAACATTTTTATTTTACCAATCATTGATTGTAGGAAAAAATTAAGTAAATAATATAATAAAAAATAAAATAAATAGATATTATTTGCATCCCATGGAATATAAAAAATGGCAAAGAAAACATGTAATCTTAAACTACTAATGAAATTCAATTGACTAAAACTAAGCTTATTACAATTTGGCAATCTAAAATCTATAACCTGCAAATGAATTTTTAATTAAAAAATAAAATATTTTATAATAGTTACATAATGGTTTCATTCCGAATATTTGATCTATAAATAATCATATACAAGCGCTGGTCATCGACAATCCAAGAATAAACTATCTAAAACCCCTTTTCAATCTCCACTTTCATCTCAAATAATCAAAATATTTTCTAGGTTTATGACTCTCACATTTCCAAACTGATCCTTTCTACCACAATGACAAAAAAATTTACACATATTGTTTTATTAGAAATATTTTTAAAAATTTGACTAGTGTTAACTATATACTTAAATTTTGGTTTCTGCATGTCAAGCTATCAAAATAACTAATTTTTAAAACCTAAAATGGCATTGAAAAACAACCTAAAACCACTTTCTAATTTCCACTATCATCTTAAAAAATAAAAATATATGACATTTCCACTTTCTAAAATGACTTCTTCATTGTGTAGTCGATCAACAGTCTATGTATGAAATTGGAGGATGAGTATAATTTAGTTTCTTTTCATTCTCAACTATAATATTAAAGATTAATAATTATTATATTAACATTGGTAAACAAATAAAACCATAAACATAAATGTTTCCAAGGTTGATTTCTTTCACCATTGCATACCAACTCTTATGCAATAGGGATAGAGGCAACTATCTATATATATTTGGCATTACAACCCTTATTCATTTTTTTAATTAGAGTCAACAATAAAAAATAATTAAATTTTAAAAAATATTCATTTATGTAATTTTTTCACTCCATCACATGAATAATATAAAATAACTAGGATGCATTGGCCTACCATCTTCTAGGTGGAAGATATGGAATGTTTAGTGGTTAATAAATCTAAGGAAATGAAAATGTATCTTTTTCAATGCTATAAAATGAATTTTGATGATATTTATCTACTACATTAAATTTCACTAACATTTTTTTATTTTATTTTAATGTGTATTTGAAGATGCATAGGTTCATTTAATGTGTTGTTAATTAAAACAATTTCTTCCAAATCAATGGAAACTCTATATATATATATATATATATATAATGTACCAAGTTTGACAATTCATTTTTCTTATTCAATGGGATGATGAAGCCATAGTGTTTGGTAGCTTGATGCACATATTCTTCAGATTGGGAATGCATTCATTGTCAAGGGATTTAATCTTTAATCAATGTCTTTCCATGAATGTGGCAGTCATATTTTATTTTTCTTAGTTCTATTTCAAAATCATCAGGGACTTTCTTCCCAAAAAAATCTATATAATTCTAAAATTTCATGATTACATTATTTCCAAAGCCATGTTTTATCATTTAAAAGGTGCTTAGAGTTAGGATTAAATCAAGTTAACATATGTCCTTCAAATTATCCAAATCATTTGTGGTCCCTTCATTATTTTATCATATTATATGTTCTTTGACATTATAAAATCATTTTATTATTATTAACAAATATCTACAAATGGTTTATGGTTCTTTATAGGGTTTATGTAAAAAGAGGTTTTAGGTTTGAAAATTTATATGTAGTTTTGATAGCTTATAGTAAATAGACTTGAGATTGCACATTAATAGATTTTAAAATGAGTTAAGCTTGAATCAATGCATCTATATGTATATGGTGAAAATATTTTATTTGTCTCAGTTTTGTATTTAACACTGATATTTGTTTCTTTAATCAATAAAATTACTCTTCACATTTATATGTTTTTTGGGTCATTACTAGATTAAAATCGTTACCATAAAATAAGTATAAAAGTTAATGTGGTTTGAAATCCTTGATCAATGTTTCTCTTAACAATGTATTAAACATTCTATCATAGATTAATGTATTCACATACATTATTATTATTTTTCAATATTTTCTTAATGATATTTAGTTTTGAAAATTTTAAATATTTATTAAATTTATAAGAATGCATCAATCTGAATGATCCTTTTGGTTTATCCTTGATTGATAGTTCTCATTCAATGAAAATGATTTAGGCTTATCTATGTATAATATTTTTTTATTTATCTTAGCTTTTAAAATTTATCCAATTTTGGTTTTAAAAAAATGAAATTTCATCATGTGGTCTAGCTTATTGTCATTAAATATGTTAAGCTTATGTTATCTATAATGAATTATTGTTAGTCTTGGATAGAATAATTTTTAATATTTTATAAAATTCAAACATTAAATTTTAGTTTTTGAACCATATAAAATTTCCAATGTCTATTCAATAGATCTATGGCAATCCTTAAATTCTATAAAATCATACTTTTCTATGCTTACACTATATTTTATTATTAACTGATTGAATGTTGGAATTAATAACATGCTAGTATTATATCCCCCCAAAAAATATTATATAAGTGAATGCATATTAATATATGAGATCAAGTTTGTTATTACATTGAAATCATGCATAAATAATATTTGTATACACAAAAGTCTCTTTTCCATGTCCATTCTTTGTGACTCATTGAAACTAAAGAATAATATTCTTAGCTTAGTATTTCCATAAATAAATAAACCTTACATTTTGTACATGAATAATGATGCACATTAGATGTTGAAGATTCAATATCATTATAGTTACCTACATTTGGTGCATGGTGCATATTTATATGGCAAAAACTCATAATAATTGATCTTGGAAATGGGGTTGTGTTGGATCCTTGATGACCATGTGAGAGATACAAAAGACGTGTGGTCAATAAATTAAAACCATGTTGTGAGTAACTTATACCATGATGCCAAGTCTATTCCACACATATTTATTTTTCCACATTAGATGTCATTTCTCTTTTCTTAATTAGATTTTAATTTGTTTGTAATAAGGTAGAGGTTACCCTTATATATCATTAACCCAAACTAATGATTCATAGTTTTATTAAAATTTTAATAAAGTAAAAAAATAAATATAGGGGAAAAAATTATAGAAGAAAAATTCACAAAGAAATAATGAATGTAATTTATAGTAGACTCTATTAGTTAATTAATTTTTATTATATAAATAACAATCATGCCACACAAAATAAGTCACATTTTATATAGTTTTATTATACTTCATTAAAATATTTAATATGAGCACATTTTTTTAACATTTTTTTTATTTTTAATATTTTTTTGAATAATTTATGAAAATATAGGATTTTTACAAAGACATATATGATTTAAAAATGTCTTATAATTTTTGGAGTATTCAATCCATTTTCTTTATTAGGGGCAAATGCTTATGACCAAAGATATGAACTAGAAAATAGTTTTGACCAAAGCAATGAACCACTAGAAAATAGATTTATTAGAATCCTAATTTATTAACAATATCTTAGAAACAATGAGGGTCCCATGCCATAGAGATCACAAAAAAAACAACAAAATTCATCTCAATGTCCATAACCAAGGTAAATAAAAAAGATAAAAATGTCCATACCTTCAATAACAAGATATAGATATCCAAGCAAGATGATAAATTTATAAAATGGAGTAATAGACATCCTACATGGAAAGAAGGTAGCATACCTTCAGCAAGCTTGTAGCAAACAATCAACTAACAATTTTTAGAAAAATAAATTTTAAGAGAGATAATCAATCCATTTAAAATAAATGGGTTTATATATGAGGAAAAATAAATCTTCTCCATCTATAGGAGAGAAGATAATCCAAATTTGACTAAAAACCATTTTAAAAGGAAACCAATGAATCCATCCTTAGACATTATGCCTTTGTATTTCCATCTTTTCACTTGGCAGATGGACCACTAATGGTAATGATAACATGCAACTAATAACAATGTTCTTCAAGGGTTTTATGAAGACGACCTGTGTAATAAAAAATAATAGTGAACCTTTATACCCTACGATCTAGATCTCAATTGTGAGGCTCCTCTTCTCCATGAGGGGAAGGGGAATGATATTTTGTCCATTAAGAAGAGGATTGTTTAGAACCCAAACTAATATAAAATGACTCAAAAAATAATTTCCCATGATTCCACCAATCTAAATTATCCATCCTTCTTTGTTCAAAACTGTGAGTGTCTGAAAAAGAGGGGTTTTGAGAAGAGAAAAATCTATTTTCTGACCATGTTGATTATAGTGAAAGCATCTGAACAAGATCCTCTCTTATTTAATAAATTGGGTCCATGAGCTAAGAGAGGACATAATCTAGATAAAATGGTAATAAAGTTTGCATAGTTCTAATAATCCAAACACACGTACAACCATACTACACATCGAGTCTTCATCAATCTTCACAAAAGAACCCACTTTATTGACCAGAATGTTGATTTGATTAACATACTACAACATCAGGAGCATATTGTAAAATATGATCCAGAAAGGACCATTGATGCTTTTATCCATAGAAGGATCAAATAATGGGGACCAAAGGCAGAAAAACATGTTACATTTGGTATGAAGCTGAGGCATAGAAGACCCCATAGAATCCTTATTAATAGCTGATTGAAAAACAACAATGAAAAAACATATAATCAATAAGGAGAAAGATGACTCAGCAATATTGGCCCAATGAAATTTAGCCCATCTGTTAAACTCAGTGAAAAAATTTAGCTTTCATACATTTACCAACAAAAGAGCTTATGAAATGGTCTACTTCTATTGAAAGAAGAGAGGAATCAGAACTATCCAGAATGAGACTCATCTCTACTGAAAATGCAAACATCTTCAACGACAGAGTTGGGTTCAGGGCAAAGACACTATGGTAGCTATTGTGAAGAATGCAACTCCATACAGGGCACTCTATCCCCGCCAAAAGCGGCAGTGATATCAGAATGAAAAACAATATCTAAAGAGCTCTGATGTACACTATAGAACTCAAAACAAAAGAAATTTAGTTTTCACATATTTCCTTCCATGTTAATGAATGTTTCCTTTACTATTATTTCCTTACATATATTTTCGATAATTTAACATTCGATAGTTTAACACAAGTAAAATACAGTAGATGTTATTTAGAGATTGTGTTGTATGAAATATAATTAAAATGTCAACTAACATTTTATAATTATTTTTTCTGTATTGGTTTACTTTATCATTCGAACAATCAACTAAACGCTTCTTTCAATTTATCTGCGTTTCCATTCCTAGAATAAATCCGATGAAGTTGACAAATTAAAAATTTAATCTACACGTTTTCCATACGAAGATTTTATATTAGTGGAGCGGCATCTAAACATTTTTCATGCGAGGATATTATATTCTCATACATGGACAATCTGGGATAAGATTACATTTCAATCCAACATTGATTATATTCACGTGTTCATCGTTTTTTTTTTTTCAATTAATTTTTCTAAAGCTAGCATATGGTACAAATCAATATAGATTAATATATATCACACGTGTTTGATTTCAACTCCTGTAATTAAGAAAAACATTAATGTTACATGCACGGTAACAGTCCCTTACCTATGGGAGTCTCTCGCTTCCATGTATTCTAAGGAAAGTGACTATTCATGGCTAACGTGTCATCCAACTTTGACTCTAGAGGTTCCAACCTGTATCATCCAACTTTATCCTTAAAAGAGGTTCCAACACTGAACTAATAGGAAGTATTATATGGTTCCATCACTCCAGTGGTAAATAGGGAGAATGTATTATAAATTTTAATATAAAAATCTAAGAGGAGTCTTAAATATTTTCTTTAATCGGGGAGATATAAATTTATATGTTAAATGTTAATATTTAGTTTGAAATCATTATTTTATTTATTTGTTTGAATAATATTTTAATTTATTAGATTAATTAAAAATTTATATATATATATATATATATATATATATATATGGTGGTGATGATGATGATGATGATGATGATGATGATGATGATGATGATGATGAGTTTATAGTTTTTGTAATAATCAATAAATTTTGTTGAGAAAAAAATAATAGATATTGAGATTAAAGATAAAGGAAATAAAATCCATTTAAATTGGCATACAAAATCTCTCAGTTTAAAATTAAAATATTAGTTTTTATTATTAAAATAGAAAAAAAAAAAAAAAGAGTTAAGAAAGCTATTCTTATTAATATCATATCGATTTACATTCTCTAAAAATATTTTTTCTTTATAAAGAAAATATCATATTTGATGAACCAAAATATTATCAAGACACTAAAATGTCAATAGGAAAAGCTTTTAAAACAATAATCTATATTGATTCATATTTAATAAATCAAATAATTAAAAATCATACATAAATAAGGCTCAACAAAAAATTCGAGTTGACATGTAAAATTTTGAACTCTAAAAATAAATAAAACATGACGTATTATTTTTAGTAAGTTTTGCATACAAGCAAGTGAAGCTTTAAAAATATTCAAAAATAAATTGATCATTAAAATTAACCTATCAAATAAATATCAACTGAAGATCAATTTTTATTAGAAAATAGATAATTTATATTTAGAAAAATTTAAAAAATATTAAACTATAATTTTGGACCCTTGAATGGTCACGTATGGCATCTAAAAACTACCAAAAAATGTCCATAATCAAATAAGATAGGGTATAAATACATTTAATTTTTTGATATGATCATTTTGGCATGAATATGAGCTCAAATGGAGCTACAGATCAAAATTTATGACTTTCAAAAGTTTGACTCCTTTTTCTGCATCATTCTCCTCTAGTCGAAAACAATGTAGTGCATGTGAGTTGATCTAATTTTACTAATATCATTTGTTCTTATCAATCTTCTCCAACTCCCATTTTGTAATTCAAGCATTGTCTTGCTATTATATCTTTCTCACTATACCAAATACTTATCATAAATTCCATGCCTTGTGTTTATTGTCTTCTTATCCAAAACTTGCACTATTTTTTCTTTCTTCTTATTTGGCACTTCTTGCTTCCAATATAATTCTTCATCTTATTCACATTCACTATTTTCTCTATAGAAATCTTATAAATATGAAACATTTAATATTGAAGAGATATGAAAATTCTTTGGTAAACTCATTTCATAAGCATTGTCATTGATTTTCTTCATAATTCTGTATCGTCTAATTTTCTTTTACTTCAACCTATTATTTGTGCCTTTTATAAATATCCCTTTCCTCAAGTAATCCATCACTAAATATCCTTCCTAAAATATTTTTGACCTTCTCCTCACATATGATGCTACTTTATACTTTTTATTACTTTCCTGCAAATTTTTTGTAAGTACTTCTTCTTATAACTTCTATATATGTTCTATAAATGCTTTTACATTATTACTAACTAATTTTTAAATTTTTAATTATAATGAATCTAAAACATTAATAATATTTATCCCATAAACAATATGAAATGATAATTTTTCTATCGATTTGTTTACTGAACTATTATATAAAAACTTATCTTGTGGTAAAGTCAGCTTCTAGTCCTTGGACTTCTCTTCAACTATGCATCTATGTAAAATTTTAAATCTCTTATTTACATGTTATGTCTACTTATCTATTTTGGGGTGGTATGCACTACTAAATTATAACTTAGTGTCCATCTTCCTCCACAAAGTCCTCCAAAAATGACTTAAAAATATTGTGTCCCTATCCGATGTAATAGTTTATAGAACACCATCCAATTTTGCAATATATTTAAAAAATAGTTATACAACTCTAGTGGAATAATTAGTTTTATCACATGGAGAAAAAATGAACCATCTTTAAAACCCCATCTCCAACAACAAAAATTCAATCATTACCTCTCCTTGAGTTTAATAAACCAAACACAAAATCTACACTAAAATCTATCCATGGTCCTCATAAAACTTGTAATGGTATGCAAAACATTCTATTTTATGTGTGTCCTTTTACCACCTAACATATCCTTCACCTTGAAACATATATTTTCACATCTCTCTTCATATTTGGCCAAAAATATTTTTGCTACATCAAAGAAATTGTCTTTATCTTACCAAAATATCTAGCCAAACCACCATTGTGCCATTCTCTTATATTACTATATATTAGAGATCTAATTGGAATACATAATTATTTACATTTGAAGAGATAACCATCCTACATAAGATACTCATGATAAAAATTACTTGTATCAAATGCTAATAGATTCTTGCATTGCTCAACTATCTTGCCAAAATTAAGATTAGTATCATGTACTTAATAAATTTAAATTCAATGAATTCACTCACCATATTAGTTATCAACCCTAATCACCTGCTCAAAGTATTAGCTTCTTGATTTGATTTTTTCGATTTATTATTCAACATAAAAGTATAACCTTCTAAGAAAAACACCCACTTTGTATGCCTACTATTTAACTTTTTTTGAGTGTTCACATACTTCAATCCCTCATGTTCAGTAAATAAGATAAACTCCTTAGGCACTAGGTAATGCCTCCAATGTCTTAAGGATTGTATAATGGCATAAAATTCAATATCATATGTAGAATACTTTATTCTTACCTCATTCAGTTTATCACTGAAATATGCTTTCGAATTCTATTATTGACTTAACATGGACCTAATTACCATAAACAAGGCATCACAATCAACATCAAATAGTTTCCTAAAATCTAACAATGCTAAAATAGGTTTTTATATAATTTTTTATGCAATAACCTAGATCTTTCTGTATCTATCCTTATCCTTGTAAATTCTTTTCCTCTCATACAATTTGTTATTGGTTCAACAAGCCAACTAAAATTATTAATAAACTTTGTATAAAAAGTTACTAAACCATGGAAACCTTTTACCTCTATGACGATCTGTGGGATAGACAACTCAACAATTGCCTTAAAAATTTACTAAACCATGGAATCCTAGAAATATTGAATTGCTCTACATACACCTACACTTATTCAAATTAGCATAGAAATTTTATTTTATTAATAATTCTAATATGGTAATTTATCAAAATGTTTAAGTTTTATTATTTAGTCTTATTGAATATTAAAATTTATTAAAAATATACTACCAAAAAGTTACTAGTATATTCTTGTAGCACTACGTTCATCACCCTCATAAATATACTCGGTGCATTAGACAATCTAAATGGCATTAACATCCACTCATATAAACCATATGTATTATTTAATGATCCTTTCAATTCATCTCTTGCATAAATTTGAATATGATAGCATCCACTTCATAATTAAATTTTGGTTAAATAGTTTGCTCCTACAAGAATATCCATCATATCATCTTTACGAGATATATGAAATCTATACTTTATTGTAATTTTATTTATTTATTTATTATGCACACACATACTCCATCCTTAAGTTTTATTTTAATTTAAAAACACTAGTGTTGCATGTCAAATCATGCTCTGACTTACTACACCCTTCATCTCCAATTCAGAACCTACATATTTAATTTTGTCTGTTCTATTGGACTTATATTATAAGTTGTTTAATTGGGTATAGATTATCCTAGAATCAAATCACTATTATTTTGAATATCTACTTTTGGTTTTAAACCATCTAGTAATATATTATTTATAACATCTACATATTATTTCAAAACTAATGTTACTTCTACTAGGACTTGCACCACTTTTATGTTTTCCTTTTTTGCTACTAATGTATAATAGTAACATGTCATTTTCATATCTTTGATAATTTATTTCATAGTTAGCATGAATTCAACCTAAACTTCTTATTTAAGAGGTAATAAAATGACCTTCATAGCACCTTTCCAAAAATAATATGTGTTCTTTGATTAACCATGAGTTATTTTTTAATCAAACTACCATGACATTTCCAATAACATATGGCATCTATACATTAGTATAACATCACGCCATATTTCATTTTTGAAATTTTTACGTATAGTAAAATTGGTTAAGCACATTTTGTCTACTATAGATTCAATCCCTCCAATAAACCATGAAATTTGATAATGATTAGGATGTTTTTCTATACTATAAACCTAGTTTCTCAATCATATATTTAGAAATCATAATTTCTTAACTACCATAATTTATATTACTTTGCATATGTTACCTCTTGAATTACACCTTATTTGAAATATATTTGTTCATATCCATGCATCACTGCCTTATTTATTCTACACATGTTCTTTCCTTGGAACACACATTATTATTTTCATCATGAGATTCTCTCCAATATCTACTACTACAACTTCAATATTTTTCTCTTTTATTTCATATTCAACTAAATTCACTCTTGGGAGATCCTCTTTCCAAATTTTTTGATCTTGTTAGTGTGAAAAATCAAATGTTCTATGGCCTAATTATCCACATTTATAACAAATATAAGACCTACGTTAATTTGGAAACCATCCTCTACCACCATCATAGCTTTGTCCTCTTTGAAGTCCTCTTACTCTTTATTGGTATTGAAACCATTCTCTATTAGCTTATTATCTTTATACACCATGTGATAATTATCCTTTAATTCTATTAAATCTATCTCATCCCATCATTGGATGGGATTCTCATCTTCTTGTCCTAATAGATGTACTTCTGAAATTATGTGTATTTTGTTTTTCTTCTATGTTCAAAGCTAGTTTATAAGCTTCCTCCATGAAAATTATTTTGTATATGATTAATTTATATTAAAATAAGGACTTCAAATCATTTACATACCTTTCAACCATATTCTCTTTTATTCCATCATGATCCACTTGTATGGAAAGATTATAAAACTCATATGTATACTCTTGTATATTGTGATCTTTATTAATCAAATTTTATAATCTTTTGTATAGGGT